>OVBJ01000170.1:0-85302 GCA_900406535.1 Noccaea bulbosa | reverse complement strand
TGTAACGCATAATCTTCCTTTAGTTCTTCTTTTAAAACTTTTTGTAAGGATTTTAGTATTGCTTTTTCTGTGTCTAAAATTGTGCCGTCTACGTCAAAAACAAGAGATGTAATCAAAATAAAGCCTCCCTATTTTTTAATCTTCACTTGCAATTACTACCTCAACACCATTTTCTTTCAAAGTATTATATAATTCATTAGACATAACTTGATTTGTAATGAATGTGTCTATAGATTCAAGCGTTAAACCCTTATAATTTCGTCGCTGGTTCCATTTAGTGTGATCTGCCACTAAAATAACTTGATCAGCATGTTTGATTAATTCACGCTTGAAATAAATATCTTCTTCAAAACCATAGTATATCCCGTCTTCAGTAATACCTGCGGTTCCAATGAACACCTTGTCAAAGTGATAATCTTTGAGTTTTTCAGTGGTCGAAGTCCCCGTAGTATGTCGAGAAACCTTATTTAAAGTTCCTCCCAAAAGGTGAATTGTCGTATCTTCAGATTGAGCTAACATATAAGCAGTATCAATTGAATTCGTCACAATAGTTACGTTCTTTGATTGCAAATGTTGCGCTACAAAGTTGACTGTTGTTGAAACGTCTAAATAAATCATGTCATTGTTTGCAACTATATTTGCAGCTTTCATTCCAATCAATTTTTTCGTTTCTAATTCAGTCTGTGACCGCTCTTGATAAGTATCAATTTTCTTATGAAAAGTAGCTAAAGCTACTCCACCATAGGTTCTAACTATCGCTTTATTTCTTGACAGTTTTACTATATCTCTTCTTGCAGTATCTCGTGAGATATGAAACATTTCACACATTTGTTTTATATTCATGGTTTTATGTGTATCTAAATAATTAAGGACTCGTATCAATCGTTCTTCTTGATTCATAAATAACCTCCTTAAAGGTATTTTAAGCTAAAATAAGTTAATATTCAAGTTACTTTAAGTGTTATGACATGAAATGTCTCTTGAATTAAGTGTTTGTAAGTAAAAATGATAAAACTTCATTTTAAAAATTTTATAATTTCAAACAATTTTATGAATGATTTAAAAGTTTATCCTGGAAGCATAAGTTGGCTAAAACGGCCATCTTATGCTTCTTTTTACAGTGAATTTTTATCCAAAAGTTCACTTTATTCTTTGGTATATAAAATTTATAGAAGGGATACCACCCCATCGCCGTCAAGTTAAAAATTTTCAATACCCCAAGAACGATTTTTTTAATCTTTGATAGCAGCGAAACTTATTTTTACCGTTTTTAGGGTAATCCAAAATATTAGCTTGATGGGTATGGGATCACCATATCATTTCGGAAAAATTGTACGTTTAGACACAAAATAACCGGTACCCTGTTAGTTAAGGAACCGGTTATTGATTTTACTTTTTTATGGTTGTAATTTAGTTTCTTTCTAATCCCAATTAATATCTCCAGCAGTTATCGCACCTTTACCTTTACAATAACCTTGACCTATACATCCTAGTTTTAGACTATACTTACCACGACCTAGTTGTTCGTTTATTGCAAACATGTCACCTGGTTGCAGTGTCTTTTCATACTTGACTTCATGATTTTCATATAATGTGACCTTTATAGGCACCTTACTTTCTGAATAATTTGATGCGTGAAAGAAGGGACTGTAGGTTTTCGTATGTATTTCTCGTGTTTGTTGAGATCTTATGTCTATTAAATTTACCATGCTAATACGAACATCTTTTTGTTCTTCATACTTTTGCAGTTGATTCCAAATTGCTTCATGCCCTTCTGGTATATGGGTAGTCAACAAAATCGTGTCAACTTCTTTAAAATTGATTGGATTTTTAAAGGCTTGTTTATCTTGACCAATTAAAACTTTATTGGTGAGAAAAAGTCCTAGTCCTCCTAATACCAAAATAATACCTATACCGACAATGGAAAATTTAAGGGTTTTATGTTTGAATTCATTCATCCCATATATCCTCCTGTTTTTTAAGCGACTTCTTCCAGCCAGTAGAAGCGGTAAAAGGATAGCCAGACTAGTCAAAATGGATACCATGAATAAGACTAGTGCAACAAGTTCTAGTGGAATTGAGTAGATTATAATTGATATACACAAACCATACAGAAAAGTTCCGATTGCTAAAATATAACGTTTAGCACGAGTTTTATTCATTGCATAACGTTTACGTGTCTCTTTTATTAGTAAACCATAAATAATCAACAACATACCTGGAACAGTGAAAAGACAAGAAGTAATCAAAAATAATTGCGATCCAAGTACATAATTTGCTATTAAGGATGCGAATATCCCAAAAAGAAATAATAATATGCCACCAATCATTCCTTTTGTTGACATATGTTGTGCTTCTTTAGAGTCAATAGATTGTTTCATTTCATCTTGACCATACGATTGCATTTCTTCTACTAGATCACTTAAATCTCCGATTGAAATGACTCCTTTTTTAAATGCGTCTTCTTCTGTATACCCCTCCTTAATCATATCTGAAATTCGTTCTTTTAGATTTATAAACAACTCTTCTTTCATATCAAATAGTTGTTGTGTTCCTTTTACATCCATAAACTGTTTATCGATGTACTCCTGTATTCTTTCGTCTAATTTTTTATTTCTCATTAACACCTGTAATCGCTCCTTTAATTAAACGATCTATAATCTCTTTCGCAATGTTCCACTCTTTTTTACTATTTTCGTAAAAACTCATACCAGATTCTGTAATGCGGTAATATTTTCGTCTTCCCCCTTGAGTTTCATCTCCCCAATAGGAAGAGATGTAATCTTCTTTCTCTAATCGACGAAAAGCTGTATATAAAGTGGCTTCCTTTAATTCATATTGATTGTCACTTAATTCAATAATCCTTTTGTACATTTCATATCCATAACTATCACCTTGACGAAGAACATTTAAGATGATCATGTCCGTATGTCCACGGATTAAGTCTGTAGATATAACACTCATTATATATCACCTCTTGTAGTATACGATATAACAAATTACTTTGTCTGTCAAAGTAATTTGTTATAAACAGTAGAATGATTTCCACTATATTAATATGGAATATAGTGGAAATCATTTTTTTCAAATTCATCATTGTAAAAAGATAAAGCCAGAACGATTAAAATGCCATTTGTATGGTCAATTGATTGCCATTCTACTTTGTTCCTCTATCATGTTTAAAATGCGCCAATTACTCCTCATGAAGAAAAAACAAGAGCTTAGTGAATATAAAGCCATATATATGATTAAAGACTATTTTCTTCTTCTATTCCAAACAATACAAAAAGACACCCAAAAGTTATCAAAGATACTACTTCGCCTGTTCAACCTTCTACAGCAAAACGGACGAAAATCCCATAGGTACGAGAAGAAAACAGTCTTTGATATTTTAGGCGTCGTATACAATTATTCCATGTCTCATAATCATGCAGCTTAATTTAAAAAATCAAAACTCATTAAGGTTTATTTCATATGCAATCCTTTAAATAATATACAATTAGTCTTTAAAATATAGGGACTATCTCACCTGAAATTGATTTTACATAATCTTAGCTTGATAGTAATGTGGTGGGACCCCAAAAAGTGTTAAAAAAACGACCTTTAATCAATCCTGTTTTTTTACATTCCCTTTTTCTAAAACCACAGAAAATATAAGTACTATAGTTAACACCATAATAAACCTTACTTCACTTCCATCACTTACAAAAAATGAATACAAAGTATAAATTAAAATTAATATTCCATAAATAATTTTGTACAATGAACTTCCACCTTTTCCTATATATATTTTAGTATAAAAATTTAATTCAAGTCCTAGATCAAAATAAAAATAAAAAGCACCTGTGATATACACAAAGTGCTTTTCTCTTGTCAATTTATCTATTTTCACTATACTTATCTATTTTCTTTTTATAACTCAAACTTCTTAGAATCGTACTTTTAGCTTGTTGCAATTCATTTTGTTTATATGGAATATGTTTATCTGTTTGTACATCTTCAACATTTTCTCCATTTGCTAATAATTTCCCGTATTTAAAAGAGTGCCCTGTTAATACTGTTGTAGTCATTTTGTATGCCCTCCTTTTGTTTAATTACTTGTATCATAAAACAAGTATCTAAAGTTTATATGTAGTCTATCTAGATTGTATGTAAATTTAAAAAAACCTCTAACAAAATGTTTGTATTGTAATGTTACCACCAAACCCATTGCTCCAAACACCATGGTTTGAAGAGACAGTACCCATGTTCTAGCCTCAATTCCTTCTACAGTTCTATATTGAGTAAAACTAGTTGATCCCTATCATATAAAAAGAGCACCACTTTTTGGATGCTCTTCGTTATAACTATATATTATTTAATTTCCTTCTTTTGTTTCTACCATTTTTCCTTCTTCAGAATCTGTACCTGTACCTTCTGTTTTTTCAACAGTTTTTGCACCTTCTCGTTGTTCAGGAGCTCCCACTTTTGTTTCTACCATTTTTCCTTCCCCAGAATCTGTACCTGTACCTTCTGTTCTTTCAACAGTTTTTGCACCTTCTCGTTGTTCAGGAGCTCCCACTTTTGTTTCTACCATTTTTCCTTCCCCAGAATCTGTACCTGTACCTTCTGTTCTTTCAACAGTTTTTGCATCTCCTTTAGGAGTTGCTGGTACTGTATCTTTAGGTAACTCAAAGTTTTGTGAGAAAGACGTTGTTCCATCTGCACTCATTGTAATCGATTGATTTGGACTATTTTCATTTGATTTTAGGTTGTCCATTTTCACATCTTCTGCACCTCCTGCTAATAATCCTGTACCTAAAAATGCTCCTGCTAATAATGTTTTAATCATTTTTCATTACCTCCTGTTTATTTGTAATGTTCATCAAAAAAGTATCTAGAGTTAATGTTTTAGTCATTATCTTTATCTACTTGCTTTTTGATTACATTTAGCATAAGACAAGAATCTATAGTCGATATGGACTGTATCTGGAGATTACGTAAAGAAAAATAGATGATCAGTTGTATATCTGAATGGGTGTTTAGATAAGATTGAAACTTTATATGAGTTTGAACAATTGAGTTACCCTTTGTTTTTGGTTGGGGTCAAGTGTATCGAGGAGCTAACCTTTTCTAATTTGAATGTAAACTTTTCAATAAAAGTTTACTTTCGGTTTTTTCATCATTTATAGTTCGTTTTGTAATAAATTTCTCAATATAGATATATTTGTTATATATAGTTCTTATATAGAAAATCAACAAAAAATATAATATTATAAAAATTAAGATGGTTTCTGTCATTTGTTTTTCCCTTACGCTAAAGATAAGATCGTATTCCCAGATCTTATCTTTTTTATTTATTAAACTCCAACTGGACTGAAGTTTGATTTTGTTTTTTATTTGAATTTTTCTAAAAAAACGAATATCCTTCATTATAAGAGATTCTAGGGGGGGCATAATAATGAATACAATCGGTAAAGAAATTCGTGAATTTAGAAAGACATATAACCTAACTCGAAAAGAGCTATGTAAAGGAATATGTCCAGTATCCCATTTAAGTTTTATAGAAAATAATAAAGTAGAAGCAAAACCCGAAGTAAAACAATTACTTTTAGAGCGAATTGAGGAATTTAAGTCTAATCCTGAAATTAAGAATGATACGGTTTCGAATGAAAATATAGGAAAATTCTTTTTTAATGAACGATTAAAACATGGAATAAAACAAGAAAATTTGTGTTATGGCATATGTACGGTATCTTATTTAAGTAAAATTGAAAATAATAAACTTGTTCCAAGCTGTAATATCAAAAAATTGTTATATAAGAGATTAGAAGAAATCAAAAACAATACACTAACAGTAGATTTAGAAATACTTGAATTAGAAAAGTTATATGATACTATGATTTCATTTTTTTATAAGGAAAAAATGAATGATGCTAAAAAGATGTTAAATCGAGGGTTACGAACTACCAAAAATAAATACCCTAAACTATATTGTTTATTTTCCTATCAAAATCATTTATATTTTGACCAAACAAATTTTAAAAATTTTCTTGAAAAAACAGCCATTCCTTTTTTCAAGAATGAAAAAGATAATAAACAATTATCCATATCTTATATTGACTTAGCGACCTGTTATCAAAAGGAAAATCAATTTGAAACAGCTTGTTTATATTACCAAAAAGGCATCTCTTGTATAAGGATAGTTAAAAGTTTAAATATCATATCATCTCATAAAAATGTTCAGTTACAATTTTCATAAAATGACTATTTTTCATATAGCAATTGTGGTTATAGCTGTTTTGTAAATCAGTTGTTGTTTTCCATGCATTTATATAAACAACAATTTCTTATAACAATACTATCAAAACAAAGAAATCCTCAACAAGTGGATTTCTTTGTTTTGTTTTTAATTAAGGTACGTGAAATTATTATAAGCTGTATTAAAAAAGCCCCCATATATTTTATACCTATGAGAGCTAACTACGGGTATTTAGACTTTCAACCCCATTTTATACGCTTCATTTAAAGAACTTTGCAACAAAACACTATATTTCCTATTAATATAGTTAATCCAATCGAGCAAGCCGAAATAATTTTTTGAAGTATGCATACTCATTTTCTAATTAGATTAATATAAAGGGAATAGAAACGTTATAATATTTTTTAGTTTGGAAGAGCGTAAAATTTCACTTTAAATGTACCGTTAGAAGTATATCCGCTAGGAGGACCTGCGATATACAAATTCTTTCTATCATCTCCTGAAGGGATCGTTAGAATAGAACCATCTCTAACATTTGACCAAATTACAGGGTCTGTACCTGATTTATCTCTTGCGATTTTAAATGACAAAGAGGTAGCACCTGCTCCTTCTAAAACAACTCGTACTTTGGTACCTGCCGCGAGATGTTCAAGTGAAAAATTATTACTTGATCTACTGGTTTGACCAGGCTGTGCCTTATAGAGTGACTCCACTTCTCTTGTTAAAGTCCCTGTTACATTAGACAATTGGAATGTTTGATTATTACCACCATGGAAATTATATACTGTAACATTTGTTCCATTTGCAGTACCATAACCACTTACATCTAACACTTTGTTTTGATCCTTCTTATTCCTTACATAATAATATCCATTTCCTGCTTCTGTTGGTATCCAATATTGCTCTTCCTTATTTTGATTAGTTGTAGCAACTACATTATTGGAACCATTAAGATTATTCCAAGTTAACACTAAATTTTGATTTGCTATATTTTTAATTTGGTATGCTGATTTATTTGAATCATATACTAGCTTCCATTTTTGATTATTAGCGTTGCCATTTTGCCACAATTGAACATTTCCATCTGCTTGATTTAAGTCAACGACACTACTATTATTTAAAATAGAAACTATTTGATAAGTACCACCATCTTCCAGTTCAGGTGCATAAGGGTCAAAGTTAATGGGTGGCTTTGCGTTAGCAAGGGCTTTTTCAAATCTTCCATCTTTGATCTCAAGTGTTGCATCTCCAAAGTTCGTAGTCATTAGTTTTTCACGAATATTTGGGCTTGGATAGCCATTCCAACCAACCATTGGTAGTTGGAGCCACTGGTGATAATAGTTTTCTGGCGGCTCGTCATTGCTATTAGCCAGGCGAAAAGCATGTGTCGAGCCGCCGTCCTTATGGTATACAATTTTCGGGTGGTTTCCATCGAATCTAACGTTTGAGCGAGGGTTAGTGTACCAATTACCATGTGCTGAATAAGTTACATATTGAACCTGACTATCTTTAACCCAAACTATTGTGTGTTCCCAGTCATGTCGATGTCCAAGCGCAACAGGGCCCGAAGTTGATTGATCTTTCTCAAAGTAACTCGCATACATAATGGCAGTCCAACCATTATTTGATTTGGCCCGAGAATAAGTGTTTGAATTTTCCAGTCGGTTAACATCTCTACAGACACTTTCCGGGGAACCGCCCAAACTTAGGCCAGGGTTAGTCGTGCCATCTGGAGAAATTGCTGCAGTCGCATAACACCCGTCTGTGTCGTAGTCATACACAGAAGCATAATCTAACTCTATCTTTGACGCATTTTGTGGAAGTGCCTTGATTACATCCCCATATGCTTTTGGGGTAGAAAGAAAACTCTTATCAAATTCTCCACCTAAGTTGAATGCAAATGTACTCAATACTATTAACGCAGTCATTACTATCTTTGATATTAATTTCATGTTCCCCCTCCTAGTTATATAAATAACATACATCTTAAAGGTCAACCTGTGTCTAAACGTAAAAATCCTCAAAATAGCGTGGTGACCCCTAAATATATATCATAAAGTTTATTTTATCCCATTTGCATTTCTTTTTTATTGAGAAATACAATTCAAATCAGTGTTATATTCAGAAATGGATAAAGCACTCTTTCGAAGGCCTTCTATTATTCTAATTTTTATTTAAGAGTTCTCTTTTGCTTATATATAATAAAAAAGAATCCTTATTATAAGGATTCTGCAACATCCCAAACAATGCAGTATCCATTAAGCGGATTATTTAGGCAAAAAATTAAATGTAGACTATTGATTATGTGTTGTATTTTTTATTAAACATTACGGTACGTGAAATTATATATTTCCCTTATTAAAAAAGCCCCCATAGATCTTACACCTATGAGAGCTACCTAAGGGTATTTAGACTTTCGACTCCATTCTATTGTAACAGGCTTTCACCATACATGAGAAACATAATGAACCAAAAACAGACAATCATAATAAGAAACTCTTTAACCCCTTGTTGAAAGGAAATACGCCCTTCTTCCATTCTACATGCCCCTTTTCTCTACAACTTTTTATATGCTAAAATATAGAGGAAAGAAACCTGCCAATTTCTTTCCCAGACGGTCACTCATGACTTTGCTCTTTGTTTGCTTTTGCAAATGAAGAGCTTTTATTTTGCATACTTATACTCGCTTTCCAGCATCGCATAACGTAATAACTTTAACTTTGTCTCTCTTTTCAATGCTTTCCACTCAGATACACCAATTTTCATGTCTCATTCCTCCAATAATTAAATTTGTAATTTATATAGCTTATAAGTTCCAATTGTAAATCGTTCTAATTTGTTTATCGCTAAATCCTTCATGGACAGCGAAGATTTCTGGAAAATCCGAGAGACACAAATCAATAATTGTATTATCAGTTGTTCTTATATAATAATACTGAACAACCCCTTCATAATTCGAATATAAATAGTATTTATGAATTTTATAATTTAATCCATTTTTCTCTAATACCTCATAAAGTTTATTTTTAGTTTCATCCATTACGTCAAAAATGGTTAACTGCTCCATTATTAACAGCTCCTCATTGCGTAAATTTACTAAACTAACTCTAAGAACAAGATTGTTTCATTATGCTCATTGGTATACACATTAAACTGTTTTCCTGTAGCTTCTAATGCACTAAAAAGCATTCTTTTATATCCTTGATCCATAAAATCTACACTTATTTGACCATGATTCATAATAAATTGAAGATCAGCCATCATCTTTTTAACTTTCCGTTCCATATAATAACCTCCTCAATAAAGTTATATAACTTATAATTATTTTTATAGAGGAGGTTGTAATATGGCTGTTAATAAAGACAAGTACACTCAAATTTTAGTTACTTTTACAAAAGAACAAGTAGAACAAATAGAAAATTATTGGCATGAAAATAAGCTGAAGAACCGAAACGAAGCAATTCGTCAGATCGTAGACAAAGGGTTAAGTCGTAAATAATGGCTTCCCTTTTTATTTACCCTAAAAAACCTAAAAACGCATATAAATTCCCTATCTCCCTTTACATGAGTTTTTATAACAAATATGACTTATTATATTAATAACTCCATCAACACCCCATACAACAAAATCTGAAGAGTCGTTTTTTTGTTAAACTGATTTTTTCATCCTTTCTTTAAACAAATGAAAAAAGAGCCGGATTTTCATCACAGCTCATGTATTGATTGGTTCTGTATGTGTACATGTAGGATATTGTGAACAGCCAA
Organism: Noccaea bulbosa; assembly: GCA_900406535.1. Classification (NCBI taxonomy): domain Eukaryota; kingdom Viridiplantae; phylum Streptophyta; class Magnoliopsida; order Brassicales; family Brassicaceae; genus Noccaea; species Noccaea bulbosa. The sequence continues at coordinate 75,296 of OVBJ01000170.1, read as the reverse complement.
AAAACTTATTTCCTGTTTTATTTGAATTACGAACGACTAAATCATGTTTACATGTTGGACATTTCCGTGCTGCAGGTGTTACCCCTTGATATACATCTTCAGCCGAATATTCTTGATTGATTTTATTAATCAATTTCTGAAGTTCTACACGATCTATTAGTTTTACATTGCAAGCTTCCGCTAATTCTTTCGCTTGTCTTGTATATACACTGTTTGTTACAACCCAGCCTTCGTGTGCTTTGTAATAGGCTTGTGCTGCATATATCTCTTGTACGGCACTAATGCCAACTCTATTTTTCATCCCGTAGCGTTTTGCCTGGATTACAATACGATTTTTCCCCTTTAACACCAGATCCGCTCCGAAATCATTTGACTGTTTTGTAACTGTTGGAGAATAACCCAACTCTCGAAAAAGAGCTTTTAAGTACACTTCGAATTGATGTCCGTCCATTTTGTCTATATAACGAATACCAGACTTAGCCATTCGCTTTAATATTCTTCGCTCCTGGATCTTCCGGTACATGAATTTACAAATACGAAAAAGAACATAAAGGATAAAACCATATATCAAAATTTGTAATATGTTTGGCATTTCTGGTAGATTAGACACTTCGCTCCACCTCTTTAATTGGTTTCATTTTCTTTGGTTGGGCTGTTTCTTTTGCCTGTTGCTCACTCACTTGTTTCTTCCGGACATCGTTCCAATCCTTTTCATTCGTTGGGATATCCTCTTTAAGATCGACAAAGCATTTCATTGTCTGAATGAAGTCTTTCCCAGCTTTATCATTATCAACTGCCATAATGATCTCTTTAATATCGTGCCCTTCTTTTTTCGCATCCATTAAAGATTGAATCACTGTTTTTGACTTCAATCCATGCATAGAAACCAGGCGAGCGTTTTGTATCTTATTTTGCTTGATACTCCAATGAGATAACATGTCGATTGGATCTTCATAAAAATAAATCTTATCCGGTTTACCTACATCAACCGTAAAACCGGCATTGATTTTTTCATAATTCGGGACAATTTGCTTAAAGCTTCCTCTCTTATTCTCCATTTTGACAGTACCTTGACGGTTCATTCCAATGACTTGCCCTTTGCCACCTTCTTCTCTCCATTTGAACACGACATTGTTTTTCTTATCCTGGGCGATGAGATCCTTTTTAATCAACCAGTTCACCAGGCGAGGATCTATTTTCCGCTCATCAATTAAGTATTGCTTGATTTCTGTTTGTTTCAAAACCTCTAAGTGTTTTGGATAACTAAACGGCTGCTGCTCTTTTTTGCGCTCCTCTTCCGCTTTTGAACGATCAAACTCTTTGTAGTCCCCCTTCTGAATGTCCATCACGGCTTGTGGGAATGTCATATCATAGTACATCATGGCAAAGCTAATCGCTCCATATCCTTTTTCCCCTCGACTATTCCAGGCATACTGGTTTCCTTTAATGATGAGACTGTCATGTTCCGTATGACGATAATAGTTTCCTTCTTTCTTAAACGTTTCTCCTTTTGCTTCCAGATATGAAATCAAGTCAACGTTTCTTGCTTTCATCGCATCCTCCGCACTGACATATGCCATTACGGAATCCCCCCCTTTACTCTATAAAATGAAATAAAAAAGAGGACTATTCCGTTTCCTAGTCCTCTTTTGCTACTTATAGTTGTTACATTTCATTTTTATTTGCCGAATAAGAATTTTAATCGCTTCTCCTGTACGCTGTATGATAAACGAGCGTCAAATTTCTTCCCGTTTTTGTTTGAGATAAACCCTTTGATCTGATCCGTTACATTCTTTTCTAATAACTTTTTCACATGGTTACTACTTAAATTTTTACCAGAGAATGTACCAAAAATAATGAAGTCACAGCCTTTTTTGTATTTCTCACATAAGTAGTTACTTTTCCCTACAAGAACCCTACTCTTACACAATGGACATTTACCAATGGTACGATCTTCAGTCGTTGGAAAACGGAATTTCAAACTTCCGTCCGCTTCCATATAGATAGCTGCTGTAAATTCTCCCTTTTCTCCTTGAAAGCCGTTGATAAAATCCGTTGTTTTATACTGAAGTAGCTTCTTCATTTGATTGCCAGGGATTGCTTTCCCTTTCATTTTGGCTGGTAACATAAAATCACATCCGTTTTTATGCTCCGTGCATCCATAAAATGTTTTACGATAAAGCATATCCCCTTTTTTACATTTTGGACATTTACCAAATGACAGCTCCTCTTGTGTTGGGAACTGAAATTTAACTTTTCCTTCATGTAACACGAGATAAGCGGAAAACTCCTTCTCATTGGACTTAAATCCTTTTAAAAGATCTGTTTTCTTATCTTCAAACAGCTTTTTCGCTTGCGCTTCCGGAATCGCTTTTTCTTTAATTTTTTTCGGTAAGGAGATTTCACATTCCGGATAATTACTGCACCCGTAAAAATTTCCTTTATGAAGGATTTTTCCCTTTCTACAAGGGCATTTACACACTTCGATTTGCTGATTCCAAGTATTAATAATGCTATCCGAAACCTTATCATCCATTGCGCCTAATTGTTCCACCGTATCTTTTACAAACGTATTTGTTTTCTCTACAAATTCCTCATATTTCATTTCGTTCTTTTCAATCATGTAAATCATCCCTTCCATTTCAGCCGTATAAGCTGGATTTTTAATTGTATCGACCGGAAAAGCATCTATAAAAGCACGACCAATAGGTGTCGTTCGAATTTGATTATTGGTGACATCAATATAGCTACGATCTAACAGTTTCGGAATAAATGTTTCTTCCGTTGCCACTGTCCCAATCCGTTTCCCTTTCATGAGTTCCTTCAAATGTTCATCATCTAATTTACGTCCTGCCGTTTCCATAAAGGTTAAAATAGAACTTTCCGTATGAAAGGCTGGTTTCTTCGTTCGAGACTCAATCAAGTCATACTGAACGATTCTGAAAGAATCTCCTTCTTGTAAAATAGGTATCTGGAATGCTTCAACTGACCCCTCCTCTATATCCTCTTGAAACACACTTAGAAACCCTTTCTCTTGTAGGATCTTTTCTTTTGTACTGTATGTGTTGCCCTCTTGATCTATAAAATGCACTTCTCTTACCAGGTAGATTGCTGGTTTCATAAAATTCCCGATAAATCGTTTTACAATTAAGTCATATAACTGTTTTTCTAATGGATCTCGGTTGGTCCCGACATATAATTTTGTTGTTGGGATGATGGCAAAGTGACTACTGACTAATTCATCATTAAATGTAGTGTGTTTTTTTGTAATAGAAGATGGAATTACTTGTTGTACGAGATTTGCATAGGTGCTTTTTTCTAATGCTGCCATTACTTCTTTCACTCGTTCCACTTGCTCAGTAGGTAAATGCCTGGATGAAGAACGAGGATAAGTAATAAAGCCTTCTTCATACAAACTCTGAATGTGTTTTTTTGCTGTTTCCGCATTTATCTTCAGTTTGGCGTGAGCATCTTTGTAGATATCCGTTAAGTTATATAATAATTTTGGTTTCTTTTTTCTCGTACTCTCTTTAAATTCCGTTACGATTACATTCGTTTCTTTCAAGCTATCTCCAAGCTTTTGTAATGGCGATGGATCTATCAGTTGATCTTCTGTTTTCATTACTGGTGATAAACCGTTTTCCGTTAGTAGCTTCAAATTGTAATAGGTTTGTTCTTTATAATTTTGGATAGCGATTTCCCTCTGACGGATTTCATTCAAGATACACATTTGAACACGACCAGAAGCCAATAAAAATTGATTTTTTGCTAGTTTGGATGTACATCCTCTTGTAACATTAATCCCTAGAATATAATCCAGGTATTGCCTTGCTTTAGCGGATTGAGCAAGTCCATCATAATCTGCTCTTGGTTCTAATCGGTTCAAGGCTCCCTCTAGTTCTGCGGCTTCATAAGAAGAGATAAACAGGCGTGATTCTCGCTTGTTCACACCTGCATATTCAACTATTTCACGATAGATAAGCTCACCTTCCTTATCAGCATCACAAGCGTTTGCCACATGATCTACATCGGGACGATTTAACAACTTAACCAATATTTGAATTTGTTCAAGACTATCCGGTTTTTCTTTATATTCCGGCTCTAAAATAATGGGTAAGTGATCAAATTTAAACTCTTTGTATTTTTCATCCATTTCCTCCGGATATTTTAGTTCTAATAAGTGCCCACGGCACCAACTAATAATGTAATTTTCATTTTCATAGTAGCCATAATATGGCTTGCTCCCCGAATACCTTTGTGAGTTTCTAAATCTAGGTGATTTTAATAATTCAACAGCTACCTTCGACTTTTCAGCAATAAATAATGTTTTCCCCATACGTACTACCTCCTATTAATCTGCAATTTCACGCTTCGATTTCTTGTTTCTCCGCTTTTTCATTATTCTGTGCCCAAATAATAGCAACATGTTCAAAAAGACAGCTACAAGGAACATACAGCCCGCAAACAGCCATACATTCATGGCATTCTCTCCTTTCGTTCTATAAATAAGAAAGAGGGCTTTTCCTTTAACCCTCTTTCATTTTTAGATATAAAAAAATCACTCTCCGTTATCTCAATTGAGTAACAAAAAATGATTTAATCTGGTGTTCCTGTTATAAAATTTTTCATCGTTCCATTTCCATTGTTTCTTTTTTTCTACCCGATTTCTTTGTAGACTTCGGCTGATCTACATTACCAGGATCTATTTCCGTTTCTTTTTCTTTATCATTCGTTTTTTTTCCATTCACCGGCTGAAACTTTTTATCAAAATCCGTTTCCTTTGAAGTTGTAGACTGATTCACCGTTATTCCTTCTTTCCCAAGTTTCTCATCCACCTGGTTTTCTAATTTCACTATATGTTCCTGGCTTACTAGCTCATTATCAATTGAAACATACTTTGTTGTATAATATCGCTCTTCAGCTTTTACACGAGTGACAATGCTATCAATATTATCTGGTGTCTCTTCATATTGTGAACGTCTGTAAGCTTCGAATTTCCGGCTTAAATCTTTATCTAATGTAGTTGGCTCCTTTTCTTTTAAAGGCTGAATTTGTTGATTTAGAGAAGCAATAGGTGCATATCCCTCCATCTTCATTTCTTTATATAATTCCACTTCTTTTTCATTAAATGAGTAATCCTTTTGCGCCTCCCCCTTATCAACTAAGAGTCCATACAGTTCATCTTTTACGATTTCATCTAGACTCATATTTGTATCCTTTTCATGAATGACAAATGATAAATTTCCTCTTCCATCAAAAATAGAGCTTTGAACCTTTGCATATAAATCTGGCTTCAAAATGTTATCTAAATAGACATTTTCTCGTTCTCCATTTTTCTCCATTAACGAAACATATAAATCTTCTGGATTTGTTTTATCTTGGTTCCATACCGATAAATAATTAATATCTTTCGTAACACCATCCATCATGTGAATCCTTGCAACCTCTTCATCTTGCATATCCTTCGCCAACACTTCAATTGTAACTAAATGAGTAGGTGCCTCTTTCAAGCTTTCTAATGTACTTTCCTGTGCTTTTTCCATCGTTATTTCTTTGTTATTCCTATGATTCACTACCTCATCCCGTAACGCTTGCTTCACTTCATCCGATAGATACCTTTTCTCGTTTAATACTTGTTCATATGGCGTTTTGTAGTCCCCATCTCCCATATTCATACGATCCATACTCACAAGCTCCATTCTCCCAAAATCCCTATCTACTCCTTTTGGAATGACAATATGATAACGAGCTTGATCGTAAGGGATGGTTTCACCTCTTTCTCTAGCTTCTTCCCTTGCTTTTTCAATACTTGTAATAACTTCAGCCATTTTTTCATTGGCTTCTCCAAATGGAATCAGTTGATTATTCTTAAAAGTTTCGTTGTCGCTCCATTGAACTAGCATAGTTGGACGATTAATTTCGTCCTGATTTAATGCTGCATACTTTTCTTGATTCGCTTCGTTAAATGCATCAATAAATTCTTTATCACTCAATTTCCCTGCACCTTCTACAGGTTCAAACGCTCGATTCCTATCTGCTTGTTCCCTTAACTCTGCAACAGAAACAAGCTCTTGTGTCGTATTACTTAAACTCATGTATTCCACCAATAAAATATTTTTTTCATTCTGTTTTTCATTTACAAAGCTAGGTTGAGCATTTTTTTCTAGTCCAATTGGTGCAAGTATTTTTTCTTCAACCTGCTCATATTCAATCGTTGTATAATACCCATCCTCTTGATCCAAACCTTTAAAACTTGCCTCTTCTGCTACTGTATATCCATGACCCTCTACATGAAAAACTTCTTCATTGTGCTGTAATGGCTTACCTGTTTCTTGGCAATAAATCACTTCTGATTCAGATTTAGGATATAGTCCTTTATATTCAATCTCATTATTCATTACTTCTTTATGTGCTGTTGAAATTCGATGATTAATTACATTCAAAGCCAAACTCACTGAATTTTGAAACCAAAAATCTTTATGATTTTCTTTCACATGCTCATTAATACAATCGACTTTTAAACGCTTTTCACGATCTAACGAAACCTTAGCGATTGGTATATCATTGAAACTATCTTCTAACAAATCAGCTTCATAATATTGCTCTAATGTATCCACAATTTTTTTAAATGTATCTTGTTCTCTGTTTGTACCAAATTCATAAACAATCTGTTCCATCTCCCCTAAATTCAAACGAATATTAGGATTTATTTCTTCTAATACACGATTATCTTCTGAAAGTTGAATTTCATAGTTTTCCCAATGTTTTTCAAAATTTAATCCAAGCCTTTCATTGATAAGTCGCTGCGCATTTTGTTGGATGTCTGTTAAAACCTCAAAATTGTCTCTTACATTCCCATCTTTATTTTCAGACACTTGTTTTGCCATATGATCTACTCCTTTTTCGTTTGTTTTTTCTTTTTCCAACGAGCTTTCAATTGTTTCAATAAATTCAATTGAAGTTTCATGTACTTCTTTCAACAACTTCGTTTTATCTTTCATTTCTTTTCCTTGTGTCCAGCTCGCTAAATATCCTAACGAATATTCACTTGTATCAATCCCAAAATAAGAAGATACAGCGTAAGCTGTCATTTCTGCTTGAACTCTTTTTCTGGTGCTGTGTAATGCATATGTGTCTCTGCTGTATGAAGTTTGGCATGCGCCAATTCGTGAAGAAGTGTTTTTACATTTTGCAATTCACTGTTTCTAGGATTCAAAGCAACCTCTTTTGTTAAGGTGTAACTAACTCCCTTTGTAACCCCAAGTTCTTGCTTCAGCTCAATAATTTTCACACCGTTTTTTTTCCGCAATGGCTTCCATTCCCTTGTACAAACTCTTGTAATCTGTTACGCTCCCGTCTAGCCAACGATTCGGAAAAATACGAGGAAGATCTTCCGCTTTTGCGTTTGTTTGGGACACATCAAACACATGACCGACAGCAAAATATAAGCGACCTGGTTTCACTTCTACGCTTTTAGATTCAATTTGTTTTTTCTCTTGCTCATTTGCTTTAGTTACTGTTTTCCAAGTGCCTTCTTTGTCCTTAAATTTTGCTACAGTTCGGTTTGGAACAAGAATTTTAATTCCTTTCTCACCCTTCTTAACGGGAAATCCTTTTTCTTTCCAAAAAGAAAAGGAACCAACTGCACTGGCTCCCTGGAATTGACTCTGTATTAATGAAATATTAGATGGTGAATAGTGATAAAACTTTGCCATAAACGTTAGATACTCTTTTAAATCTCCCGGTGTACGAAAATAACCTTCAACGCTTTTTTCCATCTTTTTTGTTAAAGCTTGCACCGCTTCTTTCTTTTCTTCTGGTGATTTCGTTTGATACTTTTTCTTATAACTTTTACTCATGATCTTCTCCTACTCTTTCACTTGCTTTTTGTAATTCCTCCATTTCCTCTTCATTCCATCTCTCAGCTGTATCAAAGAAAAGCTCATGAGTTTTCACATTAACTGGAACTAACATATTTTCTTGATTCATGACATGGACTGCAAGTTCTTCCTCTTGTTCTCGTGTAAATTTGATTGTTAGTTCTTCCTCTTTTACAAGTAAAATAAGTTCACCTTCTCCAACCTCTTTAATGACTCCTAATGCGATATCTTCATGAAATAATAACATCCTAATAACCTCCTGTTTTTTTATAAAAAGAAACAATGTAGCTTACGTTACATTGTTCTTTGATGCCTCATGATCTAAACGTTTTTGTCTTGCGTTACTAATCCGTTCCGCTACGACTTCTTTTGCTATCTTCACACTTCCCATCTCTTGTTTATCAGTCGTAATAAGACTATCTACACCCTCTAAAAAGAAATAACCATTTAATAATTCGATTAAAATTTGCGTATTTCTATCCGCACTATTTGCACCAAGACGAATTTTTGTTAGTTCACTTTTCAACACATCGTGTAAATTCTTTGATACAATTTCGGAAATATAATTCAATGACCATTCTGTATTTTTGGATGCCTGATGTTCTCTACAAATCCTAACAATTGCTTCACCGTTATATCTGATGTTGTGTTCTTCCATGTAATCTTTAATATACGTATCTGTTTCCTCATCCAATGTAATTTGCATGCGAAAGTCTTTCATTTAATAACCCCTCTCATTTTGATATGCACTTTCTTTTTGCATACGTTCATAATACTTTTGGTTCTTCCAACTTTCATATTCACTTTTAAAAGCACTTTCCACTTTTCTCATAGAGTACTGAATAGATATATTCTGCTTAAATTTTTGAAACGGCTTTGATTTTTTCATATGCTGGATTCTCTTTTGCTCTTTATCATATGCCTTCATTTCTTGTAAAAAGGCGTTACCCATTCTTTTATATAGGTCATTGATTTTATTCGTTTTATAATTTTCATATTGCTTCTTATCATACTTCCCTTCCCCATAAGCTTCTTTAAACACTTGCACTTCTTTATCTAACTTTTGGAGAAACTGATCGTAATCTTTTTTATGATGATGTTGAATATATCGACTGCTTAATTTATCAATTTCCGGCTTTAATGGTTGAATCGTATTGTAGCTATATTGCCACTGTCTTTTATCACTTGGTAACTGTTTATAGATTTGTAAAAACAACGGTTTCAGATGTTGATTACGCCAATCAAAAACGGAATCCTCTTTTTTCCTTCCCACCATATTATTTCTAATCAGATCATTAATTTGTTTTTGTTCCTGCTTACGATCTAATAGATTATTTACAACTTTCCCCTTCATCGCATCTAATGTTTTTGGTTTTCTTTTACCACGTTCTCTCGTTGGATATGGTTCAACAGTTGCCACATGAATGTGAATATTATCCGTATTAAAATGAATGGCTGCCGACCAGATAGAGCTTTTTTCTAACCCCTCTCTTTTTTGCATTTCCCTCATCGCAAGCCGTGTTACATCCATTAACTTTTTTTCATCCAACGTTTTTGTTATCTCATCATAAATTCCTTGTTTCTCTAACCAGGGATTATGAAAAGAAATGACATCTTGCCACATGATACTTCCATTCTCATGAGCGGTTTTAAACATTTCCTTTAAGGACTTTTTTTCACTTTCTGTTAAACGATTTGCGTGTTCCGTAAATAATGCCGATGTCTTTTCTGAATTCCCCATGTATTCTTGATACGTTTCGAACATTTTCGGATTCAGCTTCACTTCACTTTTCGCTTCCTCCCGATCTACATAATCAATATAGTTTTGAAAAGCATCCGAACTTGGCAACACAAATTTCGTTTTTAAAACAACACCTGGTGTGACGGAAGATTGAACAGGAATGGCATTATTCATTTTCAACATCCTGCATCATCATTTGAATAAACTCATTCATTTTTTCCATTGCGTTATAACAATCACTCATCATATGGATGTTCTTTTCAATAAGATTTTCTAATTCCATTTCCCTTTTATTTTGTTGCTGAAAAAATGCCAACATTTCAATTTGAGCTTTCAAAAATTTTTGCCTAGATACTCCTTTCCTTTTTGCTATTTCATCTATTTTCTTTAAGGCAACTGGATCTATATCTCTTATTTTTAGATTCACAATTTCCGCTCCTTTCTGCAATTCTGGGTAGAGATCAGAAAATAGTGAGAAGAGCATAAGGGGTTTCTGCCCCCACCGAGGGTGTGGGGCTAGGCGGAGCCTAGCGAAACGGTGAGGGCAAGAAAAGCTTTTAGGTGTAGACTCACTCACGACATGACTTTTTTCACTTTTTATTAATTTCTTGTGACTTTTCTTCTAATTTTTTGATTTTATCTCGTGCAATTTTTTGTTCTCCTTTAAACAATTCCACGTTCTTTTCTGATGATTTTATTTTAGATTCTAAGGATGCTATCTTTGATTGTGTTTCCGTTTTTTCTGCTTCCGTTTGGTACTTCATTTCATCTTGTAATTCCTTTACTTTTTCATAAACTGTCTTTGCATTTTCTTCTTCCAGTTTGATTGCTTTCCCATAATTTTTTATCTTTGTTTCGATATCCTTTTTGTCTCTTTCTATAAAATCTAGCTCATATGTTTTTTTATCTTCAGCTATCAATTCGTCATTTGCTTTTGTTTTTCTTTGATCGGTAAAAATCGTCTGAACTAATTTATTTGGACTCTTTGTTGATGCATTTTCTTCTTCATATTCGTTCACATCTTGTGTAAATTTACGAATATCCATTTGTTCTTTTTCACTACTTTTATTGTAAATATCGAAAGCTAACGCTCCCCAATTCAGAGATAAGTCTTTTACTTCTACTACGTATTTTCCGTTCTCCTCATACAATACTTTGACAGGTAATTGGACACCTGGATTTGCTTTTTGCTGTGCTTTAAATGTATATCCTGTTTCCTCATATCCTTCTAATCGAAAGGAAATTTGTATAAAGTTTTTGTGTGGATTGTATTCCCTTTTCTCTACAATCAATTTCCCCATACCCGACAACTTAATTACTTTATTTGTTTCTGTATGAAATAGTTTTTCATCGTTTGGCATGTAAATTTTTGATGTCAAGAAAGCGAAAAAACCAAAAAATAGAAAGCTGATAATTGTTAAGTAGATCCACGACTTATTCTTTCTTAGATTGATTCTTTCACTCTTCTTACCAATCGCTCCTATCACACTCTCACCCCACCTTTTTTGTTATAAAACTTTCATATTTAACTCTTCCACACTTGTAACTCGCCATGTTTCATTTTCTTTTTTCATGATGATTCGTAACACATTGTTTACTTTTTCTTCTCGGTTTTGCGTTGAATCTGTCGTGACATTTATAAATTCAGCTAACACATTTACCTCCTCTTTATCGGGTTCATTTTCTTGTAAATAAAACTTCATTTCTATTGGTTTCGTTTTATACGTATCTCCTAATTCGTATTTATCAGTTGGATAAAATTGTTGTAATAGTTCTTCACTCATAATGGATTTTGCTTTTTCTTTTCGTTCACTGTAGCCTTCTTTTTCTCGATGAAATGATAATTGAATAAACGTTTCGGCTGTCGATAAATACGCCCTTCTCTGTTGTTCTTGTGCGGAAGGAAGCACCTTATCCAGTCGTTTTTTTAAGTCTTCATTTTGTTTTGTTAGTAATTCATTTGAAAGTTTTAACTGTTTTTCTTTGCCATCACTCATTGATTTTTTGCTCAAATAGATATTAAAAGCTGTCACACCTATAACTAAAATGACAAACACAATAAACAAAGATTTTCGTTTATCTTTCATATTAATTCCTCCTTTACATGATTCTATAAATTAAAATCCCCGAACAAAAACAAAGAAGACATAACAAGATTAGTAGCATTAGTTCTGTCTTCTTTTTAAATAATGTAGTTACTTTACCTTTTGTAGCTTCCTCTAAAATTTCATCATTAACTGCAATAAATACCGTAAGTGCTAAGAATGGAACCGCAACGATTAAATCAATATTTACACTTACAAGACCTAATACTAAATTGACAGCCATAACCACTAAGAATAGATATACTTTCGATTTATTTAACGACAACATTTTTTCACACTCCTATTTTTCTAGAATCGCCTTACGTGACCAGAAAAGACTTTTTTCCAATATGGATTATTTAAATCTTCAATAGAAACACCTTTATTCGTTTGGCATCCAATGAAAGTATTTTTATCAATTACAATGCCAACGTGTCCGTCATGTTTGTAGGTATCAAAGAAAATAACATCACCCGGTTTCATATCATTTGCTGATACTTTTGTACCAATTTTATTTAATGTTTCCGTACTTACAGCTCCTATTGGACTGGTATACATACCTACTTGTTCGAACGCCCAGCGTACAAAACTTGAACAATCAAATATTCCTCTTGCGATGTCATTTGTGTTACGTCCTCCACCAAATACATAGGTAGAACGCCCTATCCATTGGCGACCTACATCGGCAACTTTTGAACCGCTACTTCCGCCACTTCCTGGATTTCCTCCTCCACCAGAAACAACAGAACCCGGCTGATAATATTTTAAAACTGCATCAACGTACAAGTAGAGTAAGCACCCAGCGCCTTTTCACATTGCTGTGATAGGTTTCCAAATGCTCCTCCCCGAACCGGACTTACATCTCTCAATGTATCCGGCTCTCCATCTGTCTCCTGCTTATACTTCTCCTTTGTGCCTTTTAACGTGGCACTCCTTACATAACGCTATGGTTTTACGATTCCTTGAAACCATACGTTGCTCTAGGAAGGATTTATTCGGCTTATTTTTAATGTCTTTCAACCTTTTTACGTGATGCATATGAATTATGGTGTTGGTTTTCCCACACAATTCACATTGTTCTGCTTTGATTCGATCAGAAAGTCTCGTTTCACTTAACACATATTTTGTAGCTGGAAGTAGGTCTAGATTCGCTTCTTTTGACCTTTTCTCTCTTGGAAAACTACGTTCGATGAAATATGTTTGTTTTTCTCCTCGAGATGTTTTATATGTGACAGTAAATCGCTTATTTTTCTCATATCGTTTTCGAATCTCTTTTGTTTTAACTCTATACTTAGATGCAAATGTTTTCAGCATAGAGTAATACATAAAGTAAGCAAAACGATGCATATGATTACTCACGTTTTCTGCTAGCCGATAATAGTTGTATAACCCTCTTATTTCACTGTTATATTGAGCGACAATCTCTAAATCTTCATTATGAAGGAAGTACCCTCTATCTTTTGGCATCCATGTGCCATCGGCACTCATTTTGATAGCTTGGTATTTCTTCAACTTGTTAACCCAAGCTTCGTGAGGCATTTTTAACTGAACTTTTCCATTAAGGTATCTACATACTCTGCCAATCGCATCTTTTCGAGGTTCACTTCCTCTAAAAACACGAATGTTATAACCGAGAAATCCTGCATGATTTTCGGAAGCATGGGTTATAAGCGTTTTCTCTTGTGACAATTCCAATTGAAGTGTCTCCATTAGATACTCAGTCAGTGTTTCCTTAATATTTCTAGCGTCATACTTCGAACCAATCACACCAATTAGAAAATCATCAGCGTATCTGACATAAGTAAGACGTTTATAATTTGAGTCCATCGGATTGCTATATGGAATTGAGCTTAATTCCTTCTTTAATGCTTTAGCTTGTTCTAAATGTTGCTCCGCTTCTCCCATTTGTTCATTTTCTAATGCAATTTTATACTTCCGAATCGCTTTTCTCATTTGAGTATATTTTCTTTCGTAGTCTGGATTTATCTTACGTTTCTTTCCTTGATTGAATTTTTGTATAAAATCCATCATGTATTTGTCCAGTTCGTTTAAATAGATATTCGAAAGAAGTGGACTGATAATACCACCTTGCGGTGCACCGCTAAAGGTATTATGAAATTTCCATTCTTCCATGTATCCAGCACGAAGAAATTTCCATATCAGTTCAATAAATGCCTCATCTTCAATACGTTTTCTTAAGATGCCAATTAAAGTATGATGATTTATGTTATCAAAAAACCCTTTAATATCCCCTTCAATAAACCATTTGCTACCAGTAAACGTTCTTTGGATTTCTTGAAGTGCCGTGTGACAGCTTTTACCTTTTTGATAAGCATGTGATGATATGGAGAACGTTGGTTCATATATCGCTTCCAATATCATTCTCACAACTTCTTGCACCAATTTATCCGCAAAACTAGGTATACCCAATGGTCTTTTCTTTCCGTTTTTCTTAGGGATATATACTCTTTTTGATGGGAACGGTTGATATGTCCGTTGCTTAAGAGTTTCTATAAGTTCTTCAATAATTTCTATTGAAAATCCATCAATAGATCGTTTATCTACACCCATTGTGAGTGCACCATCATTTTTACTAAGATTGTCATACGCCGTGAAATAGAACTCTGGATTATACAAATTTCGATAGAGTCGTCGGAATTTATAGTCTTCCTTCTGACTCTGTTTTTGCAGGTTGCTTAATACTACTTTTGGACTTTGCATGATGCCTTTCGCACCTCCCCAATTTCATTTTTAAGCGGACAGACTGTCTTCCTTCGCCATGCACTAGGCTTTCCCTAGCTCGGACTACTATGAAGACTCCGTTACCGTATTGGATATTCATGAGCCACACTTCTTGGCAGAGCCTTGAAGTCATCCTCAATAGCCTTCTGGCATTCCAACTTAGGTAATCCCCGTTTAGGAGACAAGAGATTTGCACATATGGTTTCGGATGCGACTTTCACACGTTTCCACGTATAGTGGAGGATAGTAGATGTCCCTATACATAGCGACGACACCTTTATCGCTATGTCATCTACCACATTCCGTATATAACCATCTTCCGAAATGAGTTACGGTGGCCTTCCTTGTGCTATCGTTCAAGCAGTATAGCTTTCATCCTTATCCATACTTCACATCTTGCCGTTCAGTCGTGATTCGATGATTAATCAACTTACGGCTTTCTTGACATGCTGTTGTCCCCCTTCAGTTTCCCTCCAAGGTTAGTCAAGTGATGCTAGGTCATTTAGGGAAGACCTAATGATTTGCAATCACCATGTTCTCTTACTCCCTTTACGGGCGCACAATATCGCCATAACACGCTTGATACGGTACGGCTTCTGGTCTAAGACAATGATACATTCCTGTATGTTTTACTTTTTGATACTGTTGTTGTGAAAATTTGATTGCTAATTCTTTCGTATATTTACCACCATTTGCGCCAACAAAATCAAAAAATCCTGTCCCGAAATTGTACTCTTGGAGGGCTGTTTTGATATGATCCATGTCACCAGGACTCGTTACTCCGGCTCTTTCTATCGCATGTTTAAACTCCTGTACACCAGCCCAAATACTATAGTCTGGATCTGTAATACAGTTTGGTGATTTACAATATTTCGTATTAAAAGCGCCTTCGGAACTCTGCATTGGATCACTACCACGTCCTCCGCTCTCTTGCATCATTTGAGCAAGCATTAAAGCTACAAATGGTTCCACACCAAAGGCTTTTGCATGCTTTCGAATCGTAGGCTCCCATTTTAAAACTTCGGGCGAAACATTCATGACCTGCCCTTCACCTGTATACGTAATATCACCTGCGTCTGTTCCACTCTCTTCACCCATTGCCGCAATAAAAATACTCATAACTCCAAGTAAAAGAAAAGAAAAAAGACCCATCACAAGTAGCGCTAAAGTGATGAGCCATTTCTTTGGTATAACCTTTAAAACTAGATGCATAGTATTAAGCACCTCCCCCGAATAACATCAATTCTTCGTCCGTTACTTCTACATGGAAGTGAATGTTTTTTACAGCCCCAATACTTAAGATGACATCCCCTGTTGGCAAATGTGGAATCGCTGCAATCTCACTTTCACTTAACTGTCCTGCAAATACTTTTCGTAACATATCTAAACTGTTATTATCTTGCTGCATGATAAATTTGTACTGTGTAAGTTCAAATAGTTTTTTAATTTCATCAATCATTTCTTGTGAAGATCCTTCCGGTACAAAATCACGAATCGTGTGACTTGCATATAAAAGCCCTGCAAAGTATTTTCGATCTTCTCGGCTAAGTTTCGTTAAAAATTGTAGGGCATGAGCGCTTTCTTTTTTTGTGTTAATAATATGATGTGCCTCATCAATAATAATGAAATAACGAACTACATCTTCAAAAGCAAGTTGCTTTTTGTTAAAGGCTTTTAATTGAGGCGCACCATTTGAAATCATTTCATCCCAAAGGAGATTTAACACATTAAAGATCTGTGCCTGGAATACTTCTGGTTTAAAGCTGGATATATTCCGTAAGGAAAAGGATACAACTTGTTCTTTCTTGAAATCTTCAATTGTAGTATGACCATCAAATAATTCTGCATATGCTTCTACTAAATTTGTAAGATTTAATTCAATTAATTCTAAACGATGAATTCTACTGTCTCCTAAATTATCATGATGCTTTCTAGCTTCTACATCTTGATATAATTCTTTACGAACAAACATTAAAAAGTCAGAGAAAATCGGATATTCTTTTGATTTTCTTGTTGTAATTTCATTTTTCGCTCCTTTTTCGTCATTCCATAATCCCATACGAATATATAATTTACGAAGCAAATTTTCATATTCTTTAATTTCATCATCTTTTGCCTCTGGCGCAATGAATCGATAAAAAATTGTCAATTTAGATAGATGTTGAGTGAAACTAACTTCTTCAAGTTCTGCTGTTTTGTAGACTTGAAGTGGGTTAATTTGACCTTGAGAACCGTCTAATGAGATGGTCTTTCCTCCTAGTTCTTTCACTGTATCTGTAAACTCTTCTACAACATCAAATATCCGAACAAAATGACCCTTACTTGCATAATCCACACTTTTCTTTTTTAACAATGTTGATTTCCCCGCACCAGACTTCCCAATCATTACACCGTTATAACTCTTTCTTTGATTGTCTTTGTGGAAGATATCAAAAATAACATTTCCTTTTGTTTTCGTTGTTCCATAATACGTACCGTATGGATCGTGCAAATAGGAATAATGAAACGGACACCCACCAGCCAAACTGACTGCCGGAATTTCTTTCCCTTTTCTTCGGTTCACATAATTTTTTTGTGTATCAAAGCTCGTTACGAGTGCATCCCATTCATACTCTTGTTCATTTAAAAAGACAGCTCCTCGAAAATTATAAGATTCTAATGTTTCCAGGATCTCTTTTACTTGTTTTTCTAGCTCATCTATTGTTCTAGCGGAAACATAAATACGAATGTGAATACGTTTCATGACCTCACCTTGTTTCAAATCCGTATAAAGAGCTTCCAGCTCTAAAAATTCATTTTTTGCATCGATCCGATCTATATTATCCTTTGCTGTATCATGCCGAACGCTTTGCTCACTCATGGATTTATTAATTGATTCAACAACTTCATTTCGATTATCACTCATGACATCTAATGTTGTGATCACATTTGGCATATTCATAATTTGCTCTAACCAAAAATCATTTACCTCTGTTGGATAATCATAGACATGAATGCAAGTACCTAATCCATCACCTGTTTGAAAATAACTTTCTTTAAAACTAATTCCCCCTTGTGGCTGAACTCTAGCCACTAAAAAGGGGTTGTAACCTTTCTTCTTTTTTAGTTCCTCTTGTTTTTCTTTTTTAGATTTTTTACTCCTGAACGCAAACATATTGTTGCCCCCTTACTACCATATATTTTTCGTTCCTAATTTTGCATTTTGATTAAACAATTTAAACATAAGCTCTAACTTTTTCTCTTCATCCACCTCTAATAGTTCCGTAGAGCGTTTGATATATCGCTTTGCTGCATCTACACGTTCTTTTACGATTAACTCCGTTTCTCCGTAAATAAATAAGAAGGCTTCCCGATTGGTTCTGCCCCATTCTAAAAACTGCAGTTCTTTTAACTTTTGATTTAAAATTCGTTCATACAAAGGACTGGTACATTCTTTAATTTTCTTCTCAATATATCGCTGTTGTTCAGTTGTTTGACATGGGAAGTTTAAAAAAACGAGTTTTATGGACTGTTTGTATGCTTGATAAAAATACGCATGTGAGAAAATGACAAATGCTTGTTCATCGCTATTCTTAGAGAACATATCATCACCTTCCACTTGAAGAATTTCTAAAAACTCCTCATTTTTCAGTTCAAATATGCCATCCTCTGTCATGTCTACAATTTGCATAATATCCGCAATACTTTTCTTTACCTTTGGTGGTGCTTCTTTCTTTTTTCTAGATAAAAAACCTAACAGTTTTGGATTTTTCTTTTTCGAAGCGTCTTTCTTTGGCTTTTCTTTCTTCTTTTTTTCTACCTTTGGTTCTACTTTTGGTTCTACCTTTGGTTTTTCTTCTTTCTTTTTGTTGGGTACCACTCTCACAATTTCTTTTGGTTCAGAAATTGATTCTTTTACATTTTTTTCGTTAAATCGAAATGCATTTTTCTTTGGTCTCTCTAGTTGTTTTGGCTCTTCTTTCTCTACATCTTTTTCGCTGAATAACGCCATATGTGATCCCTCCCTTATTGATCGTTATCAATGGCGCAATATGCACCTTTCCTTCTTAGCAATGTAATAATCAATACTTCATACATTCGTTTTTGAGGATTCGTACTTGGTCGCCAAATCATGATAATTGCAATAGCTACCATGAAAAGAATAAATGGTAACTGAAAGGACTCATGTACGAAGTTCCTAAGAATCATTGTTACAACTAATAAACCAATTAATAAAAAGAAAT
Organism: Noccaea bulbosa; assembly: GCA_900406535.1. Classification (NCBI taxonomy): domain Eukaryota; kingdom Viridiplantae; phylum Streptophyta; class Magnoliopsida; order Brassicales; family Brassicaceae; genus Noccaea; species Noccaea bulbosa. The sequence continues at coordinate 56,626 of OVBJ01000170.1, read as the reverse complement.
CTATTAAATAAAGCACTTTATTAATCCGTAATTCTGTACTGATTTCCTTCGGAATCCGATAGCTTCTCATCGGGATTCCCTCCTTTTCGACAATAAAAAATAAGCGTACGATTACGCTTATTTTTTATCTGTATTGTTTTTATTTTTGTTCACAATATCTCTCCAACTTTTACTCGTGTTTTGCCCCATCTGATAAAAACGCTTTGTATTCTGTACCGTTTCCGAATTATGAATGCGTTCTTGCACTCCTCTTACCTTTTGTTTCACCGATGATGTCGTATGTTTAACTTTTTCGGTTGTATATTGTCCTAATGTCCGTGTTTCTTGACCTCTACTTGCTGCTACTTCTTTATCACTTTCATAAGGAATAATTGGACTACTATGTGTCACCGTTACGATGTCGGCTGATGCCGGGCTTCCTCCACTTGGTACTGATTTTGGTGTTTCTATTGGTGCCGGGCTTCCTCCACTTGGTACTGATCTTGGTGTTTCTATTGGTGCCGGGCTACTTCCGCTTGGTACTGATCTTGGTGTTTCTATTGGTGCCGGGCTTCCTCCACTTGGTACTGATCTTGNGCTTCCTCCACTTGGTACTGATCTTGGTGTTTCTATTGGTGCCGGGCTTCCTCCACTTGGTACTGATCTTGGTGTTTCTACTGGTGCTGGGCTACTTCCACTTGGTACTGATCTTGGCGTTTCCACTGGTGCCGGGCTACTTCCGCTTGGTACTGATCTTGGTGTTTCCACTGGTGCTGGGCTACTTCCGCTTGATGCTGGTCTTGGTGTTTCTATTGGTGCTGGGCTTCCTCCACTTGGTACTGATCTTAGTGTTTCTACTGGTGCCGGGCTTCCTCCGCTTGATGCTGGTCTTGGTGTTTCTATTGGTGCCGGGCTTCCTCCGCTTGTTCCTTGTCTTACGCTTCCTGGTGTTTGACTTCCTTCACTTGTTCCTTGTCTTACTGTTCCTGGTGTTTGACCTCCTTTACTTGCTCCTTGTCTTACTGTTCCTGGTGTTTGACCTCCTTCACTCGCTCCTTGTCTTACTGTTCCCGGTGTTTGACTTCCTTCATTTGCTCCCCCTGGGTTTTCATACCCTCCTTTTTTCATGTCTTCTTGAATAGATGGCGTACCACCATTCTTTTTATCTTTTTCCTTATTTAAGTTACCTTTTTCTTTTTCATTCTTTGCTAAATCATTACCATTTGCTTTTTTCTGATCCGCTTTTTTCATTTGATCTTGCAAGGACTCTTTATTTTCAGACTCATTCCCTTTTTTCAAACCGCTTATAAGCCCTGCCACGCCACCTGTTGCCATTGCTGCCGCACTTGCTGTTTTAGCTGCTGCAACACCCGTTCCTTCTGCTGCACCTTTCGCTCCTTTTCCAATCATATTTCCGAGACTCTTCATAGGTTTTGAATTTGCAAGACTGCCAATTCCTTTGCCAAGTGCGAAACCACCTACTAACATACCCCAACTGCTCTTTAATCCAATATCTATACCGAATAACCTTTCTACGGCTGCTGGACCATCTAGAACAGCCATACTAAATGCGGCTAAAGCAATCAGATACGGTACACCATTTAATTTGTCATGAAGAAAAGCTGTTCCTATTAGGTATAGCTTCAAAGATAGGAATATCATAATCGTTGCTATAAATATATTGAGGATATTAGATAATACAGCTTTTAACTTTTGACCATTCGCAACATCGGCTGGTGCTAATATATTTGCTAACAAATAGTTAAAAGACAATTCATAAAATAATCTAGCTAATTTAATACTTACTAACAACAAAGTTAATCCTGTTATCAGTAAAGTAAAGAATATGTTCCAAAAATTCCAATGCCAGCGATAATACTTTTCTGGAAAGAAATCAAACCATCCATCTTTTAATTCGGCTAAAGATGCGACTCCTAACGCATCCATAACTCTTTTATTCTGCAAAATTTTCTGACCATCATCCGATAAATTTTTATCCTTTGTGAACGCAAAATCTTTATCTATTTTTTCAGTAATATCTATCTGTCTAATATTTTTTTCAGGAATATTGTTTTTCGGATTCATATCCTCTTTCTTTTTCCATCCATTTTGATCTATTACTGCAACATCCGTTATATTCTTCTTAATAATTTCATCACTTAAAGAACCCTTTTGTTCAGATTTTACAACCGCTATGGCATCATCGGTAAACTTATCAACCTTTGTCATACCAGTACTTAATAAACAAAGTACACTCAATGTTATGAAAATATTGATGATAATTTGAGAACGATTCATTTGTTTGTTCATAATAAACATGTAGCCAATATATAAAAACGAAATGGCTAAAAGAACAACAAACAATGGATATAACATATCAACAAAATTTTGTATTTCCGGTGAATTAAAGAATCCTTTAATCCCCAGTATGGCATCTGTCACACCTTCTAAAGCATCTACAACTAAAGATAAACCTACAATTAGGAACCATCCTAACCAACGCAATACATAGTTCACTATGTCTCCTACTTGAAGATAATCCGAAAACGATTCTAAAACCTTTAAAATCTCTTCATCTTTCACGATTTACCCTCCTCTCATTCTTGCTATTGTCCCAATACTTCTTTTGCTGTCCAATTCACCCTTTCATTCAGTCTGTCGATACGAATAATCAATTTTCCTTTTTGTTCCCGATCTACTGAAAGGAAAAGAACCGCATCTTCTAGACCAAGAATGACCTCATTTTCTTCTGTTACAAATGGCGAGTAACTATCTAAAATCAACTGCATTTTATCCGTGATTGTTGGTACATACATTCCCTCTTCCTCCTTTATGTTTGGAATCAAAAAAGCACTCAATTATTTGAGTGCTTTTCTAACTTGTCACTTGTTCTTTTTCTTCTAAATTACGCAAGATTCGATTTATCTTGTTTTCGACTGCTTGATAAACACTTTTGTCGATATGGTCATTGTGAGCTAACATTTGAAATTCACTGTAAAACTCGCCCATTTCTTGATTTTTAACTTCATCTAATGATTTGCCTAACTGCGCTAAAAAGAACTTATCGACCAGTTTTAAAACCGCTAAATCAGATTCGAAAAATTCGTTAACCGTTTTTTCTTTCCAATTTTCAATGGAGAGGGAATCAAACGGATTATCTTCCTGCTGAAATGCCTCTTCCGGAATCTCTTCATCAATTCCCATCATTGTTGGCTCTTCTACTGGCTGCGGTGTCTCTATTTGGGAAGAAACTTCTTGTTCTTGTACTTGTTCTGGTTCTGACGTTTTTTCCTCAATTTGTTCTGCTTTTCTCTCTCCTAGAAAATCTACAATAAGTGATTTTGGATTTACATCATCATGTAGAGAATCAATATCTATATCTAAAATAGATTTATCTGTATCGAACTCTACTCCTAAGTACTCCCATCTGTATTTTAGGGCTGTTTCCCCCGTATTATAAATCGGGCGAGGTCTGATCCGTTTTCTGTTATTATCCTGACGTTTTATGACACGAATAACGGCACTTTCTCCTTCTTTAAAATTCATAAGTTCATTTGCTGTTAACAGTGGTCGTTGATCTAGACTTTCCGTTTTATTTTTATCAGTAGAAAGACCTTTTCCGCTTCGGGAAGATAGATTAATCGTCTGATTCCCTAGTTTTTTAGACACTTTCTCGGCGGTTTCTTGATCGTTAGTTAGAATGTAAATTGTATTCCCACAGTTTCCATCAATCGTATCTGCATCCTCACCATACTTATTTTTCAATTGTGCATATGCCTGGATTACAAGGTTAAAGCGAACATTTCTACCAAGACAAACCGTGATAATATTTGCCATTCCTTCAATACTCGGCATATTTCCAAACTCATCTAAGCAAAAAATCACTTCACGGTGACATTTCCCTCCACGAGCGAGGGATGCACCCTTTGCCAATATAAAATAAAGCTGCCTTACAAAAATAGAAGCAATCACATGATTTGAAGAATCAAAGTCTGGTGTAATCATAAAAATAGCGACTGGTTTATCGAAATAGTCCACTGTTATTACTTGTATATCTTCATTTTCTTCTACTACTTTAAATTCTGTATCACCTGTCTTTTCATCTATTTTCAGAATAGAAATAGATGTTTTCTTTTTCTTATTTCCTTTTTCATTAAATTGAATGGTATCCCCAACTTTTATTACTTTCTTAAAATCTAATGCAAAACGTCCCGTAATATCTGATTTGGTAGACTCCTTTGAGCCATCCGGAAATACAATTTCTATTCGTTTTCTAGGTGTCACTTTTCCTTTTATTGTTTTTCCAAAACCTACACGTTTTAAATCCACACTATTTTTTGCGGTCATTTTAGCGATTTCATCAAATGTAAAAATAGATAACCCGTTCATTGTTTGTGTAAAAATACCACCTCTAGCTTGCCCTTTTGAGAAATTAGAAGTTGCATATTGCATTTTCGCAACACTGTCTGATGGTAAATTCTCAAAATATAAATCTAAAGCATTTTTCGGCGGTTCCTCTGGATCTATAATTATTTCTTTCGAACCAAGTTCCGATAGCATGTTAGCTACTGCATACATCGTTATTTTTTCTTCTGTTCCTTCTGCAATACATTTATCTGTTATGGCTAAAATCATGGCGTTACATAAGCTCATAGCGCAATCTTGCCAAAAAGGATCTTTAACACCTGGTTTATAATACAAAGTGTGTGAGAGTGTTTTACATAGTGCTTGCGCTGTTGAATAATCTCCATCTTTATAAGCATCTTTGACAAGCTGCAATAAGTTATAACTCATAGAATCAAGTGGAGTTAATAAATTCAAAACTTCAATGTGATACCCTCGTTCTTCCAGCGTTTCTTTTGATGCGCTGAACAATTCCCCCTTTGGATCGTTAAAAATTAAAGATGGCTTATGTTCCGCTCTAGAATAGACATCAATTGTAGGAAATACAAAGGTTTCTCCTTTACCAGAGCGTGTTGTACCAATGATTAAATTGTTTACCGGGCTATCATCAATAAATACCTTGTCACCTAATCGGGAGATAACAACACCACCGCCACCTTTAAATGTTTCCTCTCGATCTGGTACAGCTCGGTACTGCTTTTTCAGCTCTTCAACTGTTGTAAAACGACTAGATTCTTTCTCATGATTATTTAAGTTTTTAAAGGAAGATTTCAATTTGTACACTGTTCTTGCAATGGTTCCAATCACTACAAGGAAAACAAGCATGTAGTAAATCGGATGTTCTGCAATTGGCATCTGAAAAAGAAATCCTACCTCCATATGAAATGGTTTGGGATGTAATAAATCACTAAATGTTGTTTCTATCAGCTCTAAAGTTAAGTTTAATAAAAAATTAGCGATTAAAAACATTCCAACAAACAAAAAAGTACTCAATGGAATGAGTACTTCTTTTTCAGCTAATTTATATTTGATTGATATCTTTTCACTATACATATCAAAGCATCACCTCTGTTCAATCCAGCTTCAAATTAAAAAGGTACTCTTTTTATGAGTACCTTTTTGCAATATCAATTGCTTTTTCTTTATTTACTCGCTACCATCTTTTCATTTTGTTTCAAAACTGGCTTTTCTTGATTCGTTGGTTTTTCCGGCTCTGTCGGTTTCTCTGAATTTGTTGGTTTTTCCGGTTCTGTTGGCTTCTCTGGATTTGTTGGTTTTTCCGGCTCTGGTGGCTTTGGTTTTTCTGTCCCTGTATTTTCCGTATTGCCATTCTCACCCTCCGTTATAATTGGTGGGTTTACAATTGTATCTAGTTTCTTCTCTGGTGGAAGAATATCACCTATACTCGCTACTGAAGAATCAATATTTAGATCACCAAATGCAAAATGATCTCCATTCACGGTGACTTGTGGCTTATTATCTGTAATAGCTGCAATCACATTATCTTTTGTTGTATCTTGAAGTGTTTTATCTGTTGTTTCTTTATCAAAGAGTGCTAGAACACGAGAAGTGGTGTCATCCCCATTTTGAAGATTACTTACAATAGATTTTTCTTTAAAATTAATTTTTGATTTATCCAGCTCTTCGAGTACATAAGCAACTTCATTATCCTTACTTTGAATTGCATTCTCTGTAATTGCTTCAAAATCTTGTTTATTCAGATCTTCTTTCTTTTCCTCCGGCTTATTCTTATCTACTTTTTTTGTAATAGCTGATTTACTTTTTGATGATTCCTTACTTCCAAACCAACTGCAACCTGTCGTACTTAATATCAATGAACCACCAAGAAAAACAATTCCCATTTTTTTGTACAGATTCTCATAATTTAAAGGCATGTTATTCTCTCCCCCTTAGATGTTCTGTAGATCTTTATCAATTTTTTCAATCTTAATTTTCTTTTCCTCTTCACTTATCGTAGATTGTTGAATATCACGTTTCTCTAATTCTTTGACCTCTTTCATTACGTTTTTATTTCCTTGCGTTTTAGCGAAAGAATAGCAATCTTCATATTTTTTTAGATTTACAAAAGCTTCAACAATGAGTTTTTCACGTCTACCGTCCATATTGACTTTACCTTTAAGTTTGATTACCTCCTCATATTTCTTATTAAGTGCTGCCTTTTCAAAGTCGATTACATCATTTTTGACATCAATTTCATTGATTTTATTCATGTTGTCTATCCCAATAAAATAAACAACCACACTTTCTGCAAATTTCGGCTCATATTGTAATGCTTTATTTGCCTTTCCGTTTAATAAATAAGTAAATAAAACTGCCTTCTGACTATCTTTATCTAATTCTGTGTAATTGACCTTATCGAAGTATTTAACGGCTTCTCCATACTGCTGAATGGCTGCCTGTTGTAACCCTTTTACTACATATTGTTCCGAGCCAGCATTTGCACTCGAAACTGGTTCGGAAGAGAATAACTTAAAGGCAAATACAGCACCAGCTCCAATTAACACCACGCTTCCTATGACACTCGCAATAATCTTGAATCCTTTTCTATTTTCCTTTCCAGGCTTTACTAGTGTTTTTACTTCATGCGCTGGACTATAAGAGGGTTCTTCCTTCCTTTCTGATGATTCTTCTTGATATTCATATTCTTCATGAAAAGGAGAATCATTGATTTCTCTTTCTAATGTTTCTAACAGCTCCTTCTTTTGTTCCTCTTGTTCCGGATGTAATTGCATCACATTCATTTTTTTAGAAATGTGATCAAAAATGTGATTTGCATATCTCGAACCAAGTGATAATGTACCGTTATAAATTTCATTAGAATGACCATCTAACAAATCGAAATCAATATGTTCTTGTCGCCCAGCCTCTCTATAAACTCGTTCTAATCGTTTCGTTAAGATATAAGCTTCATGAAACGAATATTGCTTACCCGACTCAATTTCTGTTCCATTGCTACTCTTAAAAATGACAAACATGGCTTCTCCTTTCTTCCATTCACTTTAAATTCCATGAAAAAAGGCAACAAAAAAAGCCATACTGTTTGCATAGCCTCCTCATTGCCTTAATTATATTTTTTCACTATTTCATCCAAAGAAACGGGAATAAGATTTGACCAAATTTCACATTGCTATTTACGCTCTCTGCTAAGTATTGGCATCCCATTACAATAACGAGTCCGGCTGCCCCACCAAGAAACCACCAAATACATTTATGTCTTCCTCGTTCACCGCCCCAAATTAATAGATAAGCGCCCCAGCAAAATACAATCGCTGTACTAACCATTGCCCCTCTTTGCATCCATGCAATAAATGAATTCCCTGTATTAATTAGACCGTCCATCGCATCACCTAACACTAACATTTGAGATAATGTTTCCAACATTGACATATACATTCACTCCCTTTTCATTTTTAAGTGCTTATACGTTACTAAGCTGACTTGATTCATTCGCCTTGCTGTCTTCTTTCACTCCTGTAGTTGTTGCCTTATAAGCTTGTAAAGCTTTCATTACTAAATCTTGATTTTCTTCAATGTATTTCTGATGATGTAAATGAAGCCAATGGTTATAATCCTGACCATTGGCTCTTAATAGGTTTGCTACCATATCTTTTTCTTTTTTTAATTCCCTTTGTGTAATCGCCACTATATCACCACCTTTCAATGTTTATGTGATTACTTCTGATATTGCTCTTTGCAATTTTGGACAAAATAGGTAACTTCTTTTTCAAGTTCGGACTCTTTAAACTTAGAAAAATCAATATCTTTTTTCAGTTTTCCTTTTTCATAATAAGCGAGAGAATCCCTTCGTTGTGATAAGCCCCAATCATGAGGATTACTTGAACCTGGAATGTCCTCACGATTTTCATTCAACCCTCTTACTTGAATTTTTTCCTTTTCAGCTATATTCTTTACAAGAAAAATCCAATCATTACTATGTCTCATATTAGAATTCAACATAACAAAACCTGTGCCATCCTCACTCATGAACTTTTTCATTTCTAACGGACTAAGATCCATTACTTCCCCTTTTCCCGAACTAAAGACAAATGTTGAACCAATACCAATTGCAATTAACAGTCCAACAATAGCGGAAATGATCCACCCTTTACGACTCATGCATGTTCCTCCCTATGTCATATTTTTATAAGCGATTTTGAAGTGTGATGAGACACATTTTAACTTCAACATCTGTCTTTATTTTATAACATTTAAAGGAAAGTGGGATAGAAAATGGAAATATCATTTATGGCTGGAATGACGAACCCCGTATTGGCATGCGTATAGAGACTAATCCCGACCTAGTTTCTATATGCCCAATACCGCACTACGTATTTTGGCATGAACGTAGAACCTTATGTATCTACTGTTGTGATGTTCCTCGCTTCTTCAGAATGTCAAAATGGGATATTCCTCACGAATACTGACACAAACAGATCTTTGATACAATGCATTTCCCAGTGGTCACAGATGAGTTTTACGATCTTACTCACCCAACGATAAACGTATACCTAACCCTTCTAGTGACCTTTCGAAGGGAGGCACGCATATATATTGAAAGTCGTATACTATCCTTCTACATCATTACTGAAAGGAAAAGATACGCAATATATATCTAAATTTTCAAAGAGCAACTTACTTTGTGCTATGTTCTCAGCACACTTCAAAATCGCTTTTTTTATTTACACTTTTGTTTTACAGCTACTAATTCCGCATGTTTATTTTTTCGTTTAGCAATCAAGTTTTGATGTTCATCTCTAACTGAGCGCACTTGATAATAAATTTGAGCCACCTTCTCAATGCTTCCTGTGCTATTTTCAATTGCTATCGTGCCTTTCAGTTCGTATGTTTTTCCATCAAAAGTTTTAACACTATGAGCTTGTGATGCCGCAATATCATAAAATGTAAGTCTTTTTTCTTTTCCCATATGAACGCCTCCTATTTTTGATAAAGAAGGGAGAAAAACGCTTCTCCCTTGTCTAGTTTTCTAGCCATCTAGATAGGATGAAATAGTGAACGAGTGCTTCATATCATGCTAGGATTGTTGTGTTATACGAGGTTATGATGCGTTGCGCTGCTTCTTTTCCGTAAATGTGTTGTAATGCGGATTGAGATTCAACTACGATTGAATGCTGAATGTGGTATGTTGCGCTTTCTTTCAAAAACTGCTCCATATGAGGGATTGGGTACAAATCATATTGATGAAATACCAGGTGAATCGGTCTTATATTCTTGCATTCTGTTAGATATTGAAGAAAATTTGATAATGCTTCCCCTCTCTCTTGATACGTACTCGTTTCCGTTTCTACACTGATGTAGACAACGGATTTTTGTTTTAGATCCATTTGTAGTGTTTCATAACCAGTTAGTAAATCATGTTTGATGATTTGATATCCTTGTTTTCGTTTTTCTTGATGGGTATCTTCATAAAAGATGCCTTTCGGATCAAAAATGAAAATAAAATCATCTGTTGTTTTCTTCACATCTTCTATGACCGTTTTATAAGCTCCAAAACGAGCTTTTATGACACCCGCAACCTTTTCCCCTTCATTCAGTTCTTTCAACGCTCTAATCACCTTTGTATACTTCTTAGCTACGCCTAACATGTATTGCACTCCTTTCTATTTTATTTCCCTCTTCTGACTACTACTGAAACCAAAAATACTCTTTTTGCACCCCTTGCTTTTCACGTTGATGTTTTTCAAGAATGTATAGCAAAGTGATAGTTATCGCATCCCTTGTTTCTTTTGAATAAAGACCTAGCTCATGGAAGATATGATAAGCTGGATGCTCATTCTCGAGCAAATTTACTACCTCTACCAAGTTCGCTTCACTCTCATACATTTTTTCCGTGAACTCAATAACTTTTTTCACATCTAGGTAATATAGGTTTTTATGCCGTTGATCCAGATACAAAATACTTCCTGCCAATAATTTTGTAGCGGATTCTATCCAATAATCATGTTGCTTTAATGGTTTAATTACAGTTTGAGCGATTGAGATTGCTTGCATCAATTCTTCAGGTAACCAAGCACTCTTGCGCTGCATAACGTCTTCCCCAGGTTTCCCTAAATTTTTCATTTTACCGACGTAGATTTCTGGCATTTCATTTCATCTCCCTCTCGGTTTCTTATATCTTGCTCCCTATCCAAAAAACGACTGTCCAAATGGGAATTACGAGTATGCATGCATTTCGAAATCCAATAGCAAAGCCTAACGGATTTTCATCTACTTCATTAAAATGAGCTTCATATTCTTTCATATTATGATTGAGCTTTCTTACGGTTTCTTACTGCAAATACGGCTCCAATTAAGCCAAGTACGACACATGCCATTTTATATATGGATTTTCGGCTTTACCGCCTGTTGTCGGTAAATACGTTTCGATTTTCTTTGGTGTTTGTTCTAGTTGTGGTTTCTCTAGTTGTGGAATGACAGGTTTTTCGGTTACTTTTGGTTGTTCCGGTACCTGTGGTTGTGGTGCTTCTGGTTGCTCTGGTTTTTGTGGTTGTTCTGGCTGTTCTGGTTTTGGTGTCTCTGGTGTAGGTGGTGTCGGTTTCTTCTGATCCTTCACCGTGTGCTTAATAATTTGGCCATCCTCTTTAATTTCAAAATTGAATATTTCTTCATTCAGTAAATAGCCGTCTGGTGCGAATGTTTCTTTATACGTGTACTTTCCATATGGAAGCTTGAATTTTGCAATGCCGTTTTCATCCGTTTTTCCTTTTGCAACTTCTTTTCCTTGCTCGTTAAAGATAGTAAATTCAGCGTTCGGAAGCTTATTGTTGCCATCTGCAATATCTACCTTGCTAATCTCTAATTCTCCTGTGATGTGCTTATTTTTCGCTGTTAGCATGATTGTCTTTCCTTGTTCCGAGATACTAAAAGGAATAGATTCTTTCGTTAAAACATAGCCAGTTGGTGCTTGCTTCTCAACAAATGAGTATGCTCCAAATGGTAAGTCTTTCACTTCAATCAAACCGTTTTTATCACTTTTGTGTTCACTTATTTTCTTCCCTTTACTATCTTGAAGAACGAACACTGCACCATCTAATTTTTCATCTGGATTCTCTCCATCTACTTTTAGAAGTTGCATGTTTCCTTTTACTTCTTTATTTTCGACTGTGAAAGTTAGCGTTTTTCCTTGCTCTTTAATCTCGAATGGATATTTAGTTTGATTAAGGAGGTATCCTTCTACCCCTTTTGTCTCAACAAAATAATACTTTCCATATGGAAGATCCTTCACTTGTGCGATCCCTTGCTCGTTTGTAATTGTTTTTGTGACTTCTTTTCCCTCTGCTGTGAACACTGTAAACTCTACTTTTGAAAGAGTCTTTCCTCTGTCACTTAATTTCTTAATTTCGATACTCCCTTTTACTTTATTATTTTGTACTGTAACTCTTGCAATCTCACCTGTTTTAACTTCAATCTGTTGTGGCTGTTCGTTCATTACATAACCAGTAGGTGATTTCACCTCTTTAAAAGTATAAGTTCCGATTTCTAAACTAGAAAGGCTAGCAATTCCTTTTTCATTTGTAGTAATAGTACCAACCTTTTCATTCGTACTATTAAACACATCAAATACAGCACCTTGTAATATTTCTTTTTGTTCTCCTACTTTAATAACTTCTAATTGACCTACTGATTTCCAACTCACATTTAAATCCGTACTTCCTTTTTCTTCACTACGCTCTAATAGTACGGTAGCATCTTGAATTTTATCAGTTCCTTTGTAAGCAACTGCATGTAAATTGACTAGGTTAGAAGTGATTTTTAAAGAAAGGTTACCTGTATTGGAGGATTTCGGAACCAAAATACGAAATTTCTCTCCTAATTGGAATTGTTCTTTCATTTCTTCATTCTCAGCAACAATTTTTGTACCATTCGGTGCATTTTTAAGGTTTACAGTGAATACACCATTTTTAGCGTTACTTTCTACTTGGTACAAACTCGTTTCAAAGTACTCTCCATTAAGTTTTGCTTCTTGTTTATCAGTTGGAATTACATACATGTAAGTTTCTTGTATTGCGTTACTATGATTCACCGCATAAATAATTTCCTTAGCTGCTTTTTCAACATTAGCATTACGATGCTCAAGCTCCGAAATAGATAATTGTCCTAATGCATTCCAAACCGCTAATTGCGTTGCATAATGAGCTTCCTTCCAATTCGAAACACCTAATTCTTGTGGAGATTTCTGTGGGTATCCATTCATTAAAATTCTATATACCACATTATCTGTTCGCCCTACTTCTGGAAGATCCTCACCATTCGGTGAACGTAGTCCATATGCAGTACGCAATTTGCCCACTAGAATTTTTGAGGAGTTCCGTTCGAACATCTTTCCCATATTGATGGCTATAACTCCAATCCATTTTATATTGCTCACGCTGAATTACTTCAGCACTTACCTTAGTAAACGGAAATAGGAAGTTTATTGCTACAAGAAGCGTACTCATTGTGATGAGTAGCATTTGATACGAACGTTTCAACATGACTAACAGCTCCCTCATATGATATACAATTTTCAAAGATCATTAAAAACTAAATTTTCAGTTTTATTAACTTGAAAAATACTAATTAAGTTATCCTTTTTCTGTATTGTTCATTTACAATATAGATGTATAATTATTGTTTAACGAGTAAGTGAAATTTGTTTCATTCTAATCTTGCTCGATAGTACGTAGCAAAAAAAAGGTTTTCAATTGGTTCATTAAAAATATTGGCAAGAAGTTTTGCCCTATTTTCAATAACTCCTTTTGTACCAGTTTCAATGTGATACAGAGTTTTCACGGGTATTTCAGAAGCCTCCGACAGCTCTTGAATTGTTAACCCTTTTGATTCTCTAATATTGCGTATAACAGTCAATTTCTCACCCCCTTAACCACATTCTATTCTCCTTAAAGTAGAATGTCAATCCCTTCGGGAAGCTTTTTTATCCCAACGGTGAATCATTATCCCGAAGGTGAATAAATCGATTGGAGTGAAATAAATGATACAGAATTATTTCGGGGAAAATGTTAGAATTCTAAGAACACTTAAAGGATTAAATATGAAGGAACTTGGTGATGTTTTAGGAGTCGCTAGTAGTACTATTTCCAACTGGGAAAATAACAGGAAAGAGCCAAGTTTTGAAACGCTCCAAAAGATCTCCATTTATTTTAATGTAAGTACTGATCGACTCCTAAATCATAAAATTGGTGATAGTGAAGCTCTTACAACAGAAGATCGGAAAATAATTGTAGAACGTTTAGCCCAAGATTTGTACGAAAGTTATAAAAATGTTCCTGATAAAGATAAACCACTATTAGAAAATGAATTGATTGAGTATGCAAAATATTTAACGCATAGAATTGAGACTAAAAATAAACTAAAAGATAGCTGAAATCCATTATTCTTCTTGGAAGTTTCCAATTAACAGTAATAATTCACGATAAGTTTCTAAAATTTGATTGTCCTGGTCAATCATTTCATTAAACCATTCTTGATTAAGATTCATTTTGTAACCCTCCCGTATTCACGTGAATTTTTTATATTTTCATGTGTTAGTGGCACGAAATTTTTACGCTTTTAAATAATGAACCACCATTATAAAGTACGAAAGACGCTACTTTTTAGTAGCGTCTTTCTTGCTTAAACGGCTTAACCACCGCCGGGGTCGACCATTCTTTGCATAACATATTTATTTGTATCTTGCATTTTTGCATGTTGTGAACCTGTTGTTTCTAATTGAAAAAACGATGTCAATAGTATTACGGTATATAACGTAACCGCTAAAAATTTATTCACTTGACTTCACCTCTTCTTTTAATAGCTCTTTCTTGACGTATTGCGAATAAAATATATTGCCTGTTAATTCAAAAGATTCTAAGGATTCTTTTAATCCTATTATATCATTATTTATTTTCGAAAACGAATACTGTTGAAAAGCCGTGAATTTTTTGCCATCTTTTCTCAGTTCTTCATATAGCTTAATTCCTGTTTCCCTATCACCATGCATACATTCAAAAAAAGCTTTCTCAGATAAATGAATAAGATCAAATCTTATCTCATCCAAATTAACACCATTTTCTATGTATAAATGCGCTAGTGTAGTATGAAACGCTACATATTTTTGTGTTTTTTGTGGAACTTGAATACTTTCACAAAGAGAAATAGCTTTCTTAATATACTTCTCAGCTGTAGATGGGCATTCAAATGTGAAACTTTCTCCTAAACAACACCAAGCTGTAGCTCTAATAATAGAAATATCTAATTCAGAATCCAGAATTTCATAGCATGTATTGCGACATCTTTCTAAGTCATTTCTCATTAAGTATATATAAGCCAAACGCTCTTTATATTTCATTTCCAAGCATTGCTTAACGTACTCTTGTTTTACTTCTTTTAAAATAACATCTGTGCGATCAGCATAAGGGATAATAGCATTATAATTTTGCTTATCATACATAGCTTCCATATATAAAATGTTTAAGGCTGCTTGGCACACCGTATCTGAAGAGAAATCTTTATCATACATCTCATCCAATAGTTGCTGACCTCTTGCTATGTTTTGATTCCTTTTGTTCTGTATTTTATAAACCGCTAAGTACTTCTTTAATCCTTTTGTATCTGAATGTTTTTCTATAATATCTGCTATTAATTTATATTCTCCCATTGCTTGGCAATAGCATAATGCTTTTTGTACATTTAATGGTGTTTTACAATGAAGAATATATTCATGAATGATTTTTCCTTGCTCTTCCGAACTATCACAAATGGCTTGAACTAACTTTAAGAAAATCTCAAATTTAAACTCTTCTGTTTTACATTGAAGTCCGTTATCAATTGTTGTTTTACTTGTTCCAATTTCCTTTGCTAGTTGTCTACTACTTATTTTCTTTTCAGTTTTAATTTTCGACAATTTCCCCATTAAATTCTTCAATGTAAAGCCCCCTTCCAAGCACAAGACACATCACCCAATATAAATTATTAAAAAGACATTTTAATCTATAGTGTAGTATTTTGATATATTCTTGGAGGTTAATAATTAATTTTTATAATCGGGTAATCAAAACTTGTCATTATATTATATAACTTAATATTTTTCTCATAAATTTTATAATTAGAAATATTTTAACACGAAGGTCTTATAGTTATGTGTAAAGTGCCCATTATAAAAATTTTATATTTATTTATCAGAAAATTAAAAATTCAATAAGAAAATACAAACTTTTAAATTCAGCTATGCTTTTAGAGTGAATAAATCCACATGTTTTTTACAGATGGGATAACAAAGGCTACTTGAGGGGATTGATATTATTTTAATAACAATATAAGATAAAAAGAAAGATTGTATTTTGAAGAAAAAGTGTTTTTTTAAATATGTAGACAGAAAAAAACCCCACTATACTCAGTTTTAAATTGGTCTCTAGTTTGGCGACATGAACCAATTTAAAACTCCTAGAATAGCAAGGGTCTTATTTAACATTTTTAATGTTCACTTATGACGATAATTATAACATAAGGTGAATTTAATGTGAATAAGAACCTCTATTTTTCCATGTTTTTTCTGTATGTGTTTAGTGGGAGAAATAGGAGGTTTTTTTGTGATTTCACGAAACTTTTTGTTAAGTCGAGCAAAAGCGGAACTAAGTCCCCACATTCATCACTTATCTAAAACTCCTGGAGCTATCAATCAAGAAATCAAGAAAATAATTTCTTATATTGATAGTATTGTCCTAGAGTGTGAAGGTGCTACCACAAAAGATTATCTTACCAAAAGGAAATACGAAGCTTTAGAGACTGTTTTATCTTATTTAGTACAAGAAGGCTATAGTCAAGTTAGACAAGAACACATCAGCAAAAAATCTGGAATTTCAAAACCTATTATTAATTACGTTTTTAATTGGCTGCAAGATTTAGGAGTATGCCAACAAATAAAGGTAAGACGGCATGGAAAGATCGCCCCCTCTGTTTACATCTTAACAATACATAATAACTATTTAAAGATTGTTGAATATTTCAAGATAAAATGGGCTGTAGCAATTGATGTTTGTGCTACTTTTACTAGATTTTTAAAGAACAAAATTAGTAAAAAGTCTGATGTAACAGATCTTGAATTTATGCAAAAAAACAATTTTAAACCTTCACCTTCCTTAGATTTTTTCGGCATTGAAGAGCAATCAAAACCTGCTGTCCATCATGAGGAACAAGTAAAAAATAATAGATTACAAGACTTAAATGATTATTTGAGTGAAGATCAGAAAAGAGCGTATTACTACATTTTGAGTCAAGAGCTAACATACCTATCCGAAAATGATGCGTATACAATTGCTTTAAGATTGCCACCGGATATTGATCGCTACATAAGATGGGATTTTGAAGAATGTGTGCAATGGTTCCAGTTTAATAAAGCTGAAAACAGTAATCCTGCACATTTCATAAAAATGTTTAATCAAAAATCTAAACAGAAGCAAGAACGTAGAAAACGTAATGCACAAAATACAAGCTCACTCTTAGATACAACTAATAGTCATACATTTGTTTTCTATAATTTTTTAGAAGAACACGATTAAAATCAAAAAATTCAATTACAAATAGCCTTGCTGAAAAAAACATATACAGCAAGGCTATTTGTAATGTCTTCCTATAGTTCTTTATAACCCTATTGGTCTTCAATAAAATAATTCATAAATCATTTATATTTTCTAAGTACTATAATTTTTCTTTTTAATTCAACCATAAAATTTAAACCTTAAGAATCCAGTATATTCAATTATTATTTACTAAACTATTTACTTAGAAATTTACCAAGTAAAAATCTCCAATACCTTGATACAATAACCATTATGGCCCAAATATTAATTCTAATGTTTTTATTTATTTTAATTTCTAAAACAAGATTTATTAAATATAGTACTTTGCATCTATTTGTAATTTTTTAGGGAGGCTTAGCATATTTTCTAAAAGATCCCCTAATTTTTTATATAATTTGGCATAATTCATATTTTAAACAATCGATTAAAATATGATTCTATCAGTTATGTCAATACAGTGGCCTTTTGTTATTCATCAAAATTGATCAATAATATTGAATTAATTTTTTCTAAATTATCTATGTTCTTTAAAATCTTCGTACTCATTGATTTCACTCTTTAAAAGGTATAATAGCTTATTTCACGCACTGTCTTAACAACTGATTTCATTATACAAGCGTCTTCGTCCCCCTCTTCAACTATAGTACAATCTACATTTTGTTCTAACATCTATTTTATTACTCTTAACGACTCTTGAAATCCTTCACCCTAATTACTAGTAAAATTAATAAACGTCTAGATAAATCTATAGCCCCCCTTTTCATCTTCCTATACACATCTACATTTCATATCAAATTTATGATGTATATTATTCAGAAATCTGGTCCATACTAATATAAATGAAACTTCAAATTAAATTTTTTTAGCTATAATTATTTAATATTTAATTAATATATTTCATCTCCCAATATCCTCATTACTTTTACTTGTAAAAATAACCCTGTTCGAGATTCAAAACCCAACAAATAATATCAGCATCTTTTAAAGATTCAAACAACATCTATGCAAGATTCTATACAACGATAAAACGCTACTTTAACGCATAGCGTTCACATATAAAAAAAGCTTTTTAGGCATATGTACTATAAAAACCGTACTTAATTGCTAATTCTATTAATGAAAGCTTTGATTCTATTGCAAATATCTAGTAAAATTCTTATATCAGCAACAAACTTCTAATATTAATAGTTAGTTTTAAAATAGTTTCCTATGTACATTAATGTTGTATAAATACTTGTTCACTTCCAACAATGAACGCTATTAGAACGAATAGCGTTCATTGTTGGAAAAACATTAACGCTAGATGTATAGACTGACTTAATATATAAGTATGTATACAAACAAACTGATATGAGTACAAATGATTAGATGGCTGCCTATAAAAATTTCTACTCTTAAAGGAAAGATCTTTTCAAGAACGAATCAATATCTAACATACAAATAATGGAGGTGTGAAGTTTGGAATATGGATATTTTGCACAAGAAGTAGCAAAACAACTAGATATAAACACCAATACACTTCGCAGATGGTCAATTGAACTAGAAAAAATGGAATATATATTTGAAAGAAATGAGCGTAATCAACGAATTTACTATGAGAATGATATAGATATATTAAAGCAAATGAAAGAATACTTAAATCAAAACTGGAAACTAGAAGAAGCTGCAACAAGAAGCATGGAAAATACTGAAGAGAACGCTCAGAAAACGGATAGCGTTCATGAGGAAAATGAAGTTCAAGTAACGCTCAGAAAACGTTCAGAAACTGATATTTTGATGATTCAAGAAAAATTTTCTCACATGCTTGAGCAACAGGATAAAATTGTACAACAAAACCAAGATATCATTAAATTGTTATTACAGGAACGCTCAGAAAAAGAAGACAAAGATCTACAGATTCAGTTATTACAAGAAAAACTGGATAAAGCAATTGAACTATTAAATGAAGATCGCCAAGAACAGCAAGATAACACTAAAAAAACGTTCATTCAGCGTTTGTTTAATTTAAATTAAATCAGATATACGTTTTTTATCAAATATATCTAATTGAGCAAAAAAAAGCGGTAGCTACCGTTTTTTTTTTTGCTCATCCTTACAACACGAATATGTAGTTTTGTAAAAAAATTTCTATGATATGTTTTTTCTTGTTTAATTTCGAAGAGTGTAGTTTTTTACAACTTGTGTTACTAATCCTAACTAGAATAAACAGCCTGTGATACATGATGCTATTATAAGGGGGGATTAATTACATAAACTTTCTACTAAAAGCATCATGTCATTGATAAAGAATAGTTATAATTCAGTGGTATGCTCAAAAATAGAAAGCTTGTAAAAGCGATTAGTGACATGTCTTGGCCACAATTTTAAACAATGTTGAAATATAAAGTAAAGTGGTATAGTAAACAATGAGTTGTAATATCTAAAACATTTGCTTCTAGTCAATTATGTTCCAATTGCAACTATAAAAACATAGATGCTAAAAATCTAAACATTCGTGAGTAGGATTATCCTTATTGTGGCACACATCATGATAGAGATCGTAACACAGCACTCAATCTTAGAAATGAAGCTAACCGTAGGAACTATCGGGATAGCCTACTGAATTAGAAACCGTTTGGCTTCAGTACTTAGGTATCCATTACCTCAAGGATACTAAGTACTCAGTTGTCAAATATATTTTGCTTAACATATCTTATTGGTCCTTTCTTATGGATTCCAAAAACTCTCTATATCGCTAATAGAAACATGTTAATCCTTTTTCCTAAAATTAGTTAAGTGTTTACTTCGTCAATTTTTAGGGAAGATTGACAAATCCTCTAATTTCTTAACCACATAATAAACCTGTATAGGAAACTCCATGTTTTTTCTAGTCTTCTTTAATTCATTTTGCCAGACTAAATTTTTTCATATAAATGTCATCAATCACAACATTCATTATTATTAAATCCTATACGTTATAAACGCTATTATTAAAGGCCATATCTTTACTTCTAAAGTTACATTATATCCTTAAAGGAAAACTACTATATTTATGCACTGAATCTCTAATGAACGCATAGCGTTCATTATTTACAAAACGTTAAATTAACGTTTTGTAAGCGCTCATATCATTTTTTTATTGTTTTAAAATACTTGCCATCTAATATCCTTACAGATCGTTTCAAGTTCAAAACACTAAACACAGAAAATTTTCCATTCTTTAATTTGTTAGGCCGCTATCACATAACTCCTAGGCCTTTTAGACGATTCGTATCGCTCTTATAATTTAAAGCTTTGCTAATAAGATATGTACCACAGGAAGAACACGCCAATTAATGTCTATATTTCCGTAATCATACTTCGAACATAGTCAACTAACATCAACTATTTTTAATCTAGCAACTACTTTATTTCATACCACTTGCTTAAAATACTTTATGACATATATAGCATAGTCAGGATCGTTATTATAACGTTCATTGATTAGTACAACATAGAAACATACAGCTTTATTATGGACTATTAATTGATACACCCTATCAGATTTTATATATTGCTTTAGCATAAATTGTATCCTTTAAACAACTCAGGATATTGATATTAAAGAGGTAAACGCAAAAAAAACGGGTAGTGTTCACATAAAAAACACTCAATAACACTTAAGTTAAAGAAGATTTTAGCATAATCACAACTACTTATCTCTTTGTCCTGTTTTATGGATTCCAAAGATACTTCATATATCTCTATCCTACTTTAATAAATTTATCAGATTGTATTTGTTATATTAAGCTTAACATTAACTTAGGATAAATCTTAAGATTAGTAATAATAAAAAAGCACTGTACCATCGCAGCGTACATTATTACTAATTTATACGCGTTATCAACACTGTTAAATAAGACATATCTATCCTAAAGCAATATGATACGGATTCCTTGTGAACGCTATGCGTTCACAAGGAATCGTTAAATTAACGTTTCGTAAGCGTTCATTTTTTTATTCCTACAGTATTAAACATCTTGCGCCTCAAACAGCCTGTAAGGATGTTTGGAGACGCAAGATTACTAAATAAAAAGACACACCATTTCTTATTTGTTAGGTGGCTATTCTCGTAATTCATATACTTTATAAATAAAATACTTCGTTCTTATGATTTAAACTTGTGTTAATACCTTTATCCATAATGTGTGTTATAAGAATGAAACTCTCATGAACATCTATAACACGGCTAAAATTAGAGGATTTCTTGAAATAAGCCCTTGGAAGATTATGTTTTGCTTCTTGCAAGTTGATCCCTGTTTAAAGAATTTAATACGATATATTTTTACTTCATTTAGTTGAAATTGTTTTTATAACACTTAGTACTAGTTATAAAAACAATTTATTATATTATAAGAATACTAATTTATGTATAGATATATTTTATTTTTATCATTCAAATGGAACAAAACATCATATGAATTCTTATTTTATTTATTCATACGTCTGTTAGGTGTAACGCTCTTTAAATAACTCCTAACGTTGTAGTTAAAGGATTAGTCGGTAAAATAACGGATAGCGTTCACGTGAAAATAAACACTAAAATAACACTTTGATAACGTTTAGATTCTCCAAGAATCCCGATACCTTAAAATATTCACTTAACCTTTATAGATTATAGTTAGGATTAATAATTTAAATTTATAACGTCTTCGATTTGGTAACATCATTTAAAAGCATAGTTGCTTAAAAGTAGCATTCTCAAAATTATTGCATAAATTTTATCAATCTCTGATAAAGAACTATTTCCTCAAAAATGTGAACGTGTTAGGTGTATGCCAATTGACGTAAGTAAGCCAAAATGCTTGGCTTGTTATCATATAATTGTAGATATTGCTTTTTATGAATTCTTAAGATAGGATGTTGGTTGCAGAAAACTCATTGCAATTGTAAACTATCGTCCCATGCTTGACGAAATTATGAAAAACAGGATAAAACAGTAATCTCATATATTAAATAGATCGCAATATTGTTAAGAGGTCACAGTTTCACATAAATAGTATTCTCATATTAAATACATCCTATACAAAAAATTGTTAGTAGTGTTAAAAATATTTTCTGAGGGTTTCATGACCGTTTTTATAACGTTCATGAAACCCTCAATGTGTGATAGTAACTTTCGTTACACTCATAAATCCCATTATATAATTTTTCTATTTTTTTATAATTATATTGTAAAGCTTGAAATGAATTGATTTATTTTTTTAGTTAATCCTTGATTAATATATCTATTATGGAATATGCCATAAGAATGAAAAATTCATTCTTAAAACCTCTAAAATAAGTGCCTAAAGCATGCGATTAGATACAACTATAACTTTCTCCTCATTACATTTTGCCTTCGACTCCAACGTTATTGAAATTACATCTAAGATACATCAAAAAATTATTGCCTTCTTTATACTACATATGCCAGTTCAAAGTATCATTCGTTCTTCTGAAAAGAATACATTTTGTTTTTATTAGCTAGTTTCTACTGTTGGAACAAATTTAGCTTTTTTATAAATAAAAAGACTTCTTTAATTCCTAATCCCACATCATTCTCAACAGAAGTACCAATTTTCATTAATTCTTTTATGTATCATCTAACAGTCGTACTAATTCATAGGCTTTGCAAACAGCGTTCCACTATAGATTATAGATATTTTTGTTTGATCATCTATTATAACCATATTTCCGTTCGTTTGTTTCTTTTGTAGAATTTTATTTTGTTTGGACTAGAGTAATTCATTTCAAAAAACATATGCTTATATCCATCGTACTTCTCTCCGGACTAAGATTTCTATCTTGAATCTCCTTATATAAAAAAGAAGATCCTTTTAAATTACACTCATATTATCTCTTTACCGAAGCTTCTGCTCTATCCATCAAAAACATCGAATTAATTAATATGTAAATATACAACTAAAAATTGATTCAAGTAGGCCCCATTACAAAATAACAACGCCTAAATAACACTTCTAAAACGTTCATATAATAAAACTATTGTATTTAATGTAACTTAAGAAACTTAAATATATAATTTTGGTTAAAAAATTTGATGTCTTACCATAAAAATTTAGAGTTAATTTCAAAAATAAAACAAGAGCACTGAAGGTTATTCATTATCTATTTAAATATCTTACTTTTAAACTTTAAGCCAGCATTCCTGTGATTCTCCGTGAACGCATAGCGTTCACGGAGAATCACTTACTACATTCCTACTATAAACAGTAAAAGTATGCAAACCGATTAACACCCTATATATATATCCAATCCCAAATCATATTATATTAGTTGCTTCAGAAAGAAGTTTTATTTTTCAAAGTATGTTACCAATGGATCTCCTAAAAAACACCTTTTCAACATAGCTTTATATTGCCACTATGATCTAAGTATGTATGTAGAGACTACTTTGATATCTATGTGATTTTTTATATAGAAATACTTCAATTGAAATTCTTTACAGCCTATACAAACTACTTTTTTTATTATTGAGCTCGAAAAATAAATTTATAGGTTTTATCATTACGTAAATCATTTTCTCTTTAAAACCACCTTTAAATGTTGCTGTTACAATGTTTAACGCTTTAAAAACGCCTAGTGTTCATCTGCTAAGTTCGCCAGATAAACACCATAATAACGTTTGTTTAGCAAATATATATGAATCTGTAATTAATCCTGTTCAATTTTTATATTCAAATCAAATTTCATAGATTCTCTATTCTTTTAAAGGAGTGCTGCAGATTCAAATAGAACATATACAACAAAATACATATTGTAACTTGATATGTAGAGGGTTAATTTGCATACTACTTTTTTAGTCTTTTAGTTATAGTTATCATCAAAATAGCCAAAAACAAACTTATATAATAAAGATCTCAGTTTAAAACCGTCTTTCAATGCGTTACTACACCAAAAACATCTAATCTTCCAATCTCATTTCTTTTATCAGCTATTTGTTTATAAAAAACATTGAAATCGTTGTTATAAAGGGGTTTAACGCATTAATAACGCCTAGCGTTCACATAATATCAAACACCGAAATAACACCTTTATAACGTTTATTCGGCTAACCATTTTAACTATTCAAGTATGTATAAGTCATATTCGTAATTAATCTTATTTGCTTTCTAATTTTCTCCCTCCTGATTAAAATGTATACCTCATTCCACTAGATATCCCTTGGATTCCCAAAATATATCATCAATAGTCTATCCGTAAACCATAGAAACAACATGATATTTTAAAAGGCATCTTCGACAAACGTATTCCTCCCACCAACAACGCCTTTTATATTATATAGATATTTTATAGATATTTAAAAGATATCTAATACATAGCTAAAAATACAAAAGATCAGAAATATCTCGAAGTAACCCAACACATCTCAATTTATCATCTAATTTATATTTATTTTATATCTATTTTATATATTAATTATATTTTTTGTTCATAAACCTTATAAAACCCTTGTTGTTAAAGGTTTTATAGGTTATAATATATTTATTAGATATAAATTAGAAATAAATTTCATAGAGGTGATGTATAATGGCAAGTTTAAAAGGTAAAACTCTTCATATAGACATAGAAGGTGATATTGGGAACGATTCATTTAAAGGTTACATCAATGGTGAATACATAAAAATGAAAAATGTATATCAAAGTGTTTACTCAATGCCTAATGTTACAGAGACAAACATACAAAAAAACGTAGTTAATTTAGTAGATAATATGTTCGTGAATATTGCTAGTAAATCAATTCGAAGATCCGGGATGTATTTCATTGGAAATCGTGCGATGTTAACAGGTAAAAACCCTAAAAACATGAACATTAAAGTCGGTCAAAAATACAATGATGATTTACCACTAATTAATATGCTGGGATTAATCGCAAACAAATCAGTTCAACTTGAATGGGAACGAACAGAACAACTGCCACAATCAATCAATGTGACTGTTGACCTTATTTCAGCTATCCCAGCAAGCCAATGGACACCCGTAAACGCTAAACATTTAGAACAGCGTTTTACTAATTCAAATCATGTTGTAGTGGTTTATGTAGGAGAAGAGCAGGTAACGGTTAGCTTAACATTTAATAGTGCAAACATTACACAAGAGGGTGTTCCTCCGTTATTTGCAATTCTTGAAGGGGAAGAGGAGATGTTTACTGATTTCACTAAACTATATGCAAAAAAACTTGAAATCAAAAAAATTGACGGCGCCTTCTTTAAAAACAAAAAGATTTTACATTCTGATATTGGAGATGGAACAACTGAGTATATCTATACAGTTGGCGTGAACCCAGTAATTGATGCTTGTAGCGGTGAAAGACGTGGTGTCGGTCATGCTACAGAAGAAGCTGTAAAATTATTAAATCAAGAACGTGGCACAAACATTAAACGCCAACAATTCTCTCAAATTCTTCAAGATATAGATCATAAATACCATGAAGAGGCAACAACCCACTTTAATATTACAAAAGTGGAACAAGCTGAACTAATCCTAGAAGATACAGATGAAAAATATGTAAACAATACAGCCAGTGAAGCTGAAGTTTTATGTGTGTATGGTGGGGGAAGTATTACTTTTAAAGATGAATTATATAATCAATTATTAGAGTATTGTGAGCGAGTTGGAATGTACTTATTGTGGATTCCAGAGAAATACGCTGTAGATATGAATGCTAAGGGGATGCAAATTATCAAGAAAATTCTTTCTCGAAAAAAGGTGAAATAGTATGTCCGACAAAAAAAGAGAATCCTTCTTCTGGAACCTCAAGAAGATTGAGAATGAAGAATTCTTTAAATGGTTCGAGTCACAAAGCAATATAGCCGATTCTTTGTATAAACTTGTTTGCTATTTTATTGATAAACACGGATTACAAGACGTGGCTGATTATAAGATACAGCAACAAATGCAAAAAGAAATTTTACTTCAAGATAAAGACTTTTTAAATGATGTTAAGCGTATACTTTTAAATAATTCAAACCTTACTATTCAAAAAGAAAGCCAAGCAATTGAAGAAGAGGTAGCTGATTCAAATAGAATAATCTCATCTAATGAAAAGAATTCTACTTCTAAAGATACACATATAGAAAATGAATCAACAACTGAAAAAGCAGTACTAAAAGATGAATATGAAGATCTTGATACGGCCAATTTATTTGGTAACTAGCGTTATTACTCCATGATAAAAAAGAGTCCCTATTTTAGGGACTCTTTTTTATCATGGAGTTAAGCTTTTTCTACATCTTATCGATAATAATTTGTCTTTTATACCACTGATTTAATTTATCTTTAGCTGTGCCTGAAAGGCGTTTTGTTTTCTTATTATAAAACCTAGAAAGGGTAGGTTGTGATATACCTATTTCTTTTGAAAGTTCTCGCATTGTAATATTTTTATTCATATGGAAGAATGATATTTTTTCTCTAATTGAATTTTCATAATCATCAACATCTAAAGTGTTATTTTCTATTTTCACTGGAGAATCTTCTTGTATGATCTCTACTGTTTTTTTCTTCGCTATTTTTTCTATTGAATTCATTAATTCTTTCGGCGGTAAAATTATTATACCTAACTGAGCATAATAGTTCTTAAACCAATTCTTCTTTGTTAACATTTCCTCTTTTAAATCTTCACTGTACTCCCAATGTGATATTACCTTTTCCTTCTCTAAATCAATAAGAACATTTTCTAACTGTTCACGGATACGATTTGGCTTTTGATTTTGATTTATACCCATGACAGCCAGTAATCCCTTATCTCCTCCTATAGAGTAAGGCCTTTTTAAACTAGAGAACATTTGACGAATTCTCCACTGCCAAGTTAAATAACGAATCAACCTCTTATGATATTTATGTCTATAACTATTATATTCTAACGCTTTTTTTGATAAAAGTGCCGTTGTACTACTAGAACCATATAAATAACTTGATAAGAAGCTCCCTGGCTTAATCCTGCAAGATTCTATCCCCATATATTCGTTAGTGTTAGTATCTCTCCAGAGTACCACAGAATCTAATACAAAAAGCCTCTTAATAACTTCTCGCTTTACTTCATAATGTTTACCTGCTTCAGCTCGATCATTTAATACAACTACCTCATTATCATCATTTAAATAGATAAAAATACTTGCTAAGGCAGCAATACGTTTAGCAACCTTTATTTTATCTTCTGCTCGATAATATTCTGTGTTATTTGCCTTTGCCTTAGGTATGCTACACATTTCTAATACCTGATTATATGAAAAGTCTATGAATTCATCAGGAGACTTTGCCTCATTTAACCATTGGATAGTAATTGCATCTAGACAGTCAGCAGTTAAATCATCCATATTACTCATTACACCATCAACCAATGTATTCCAACGAGCGGCTTCTTCAATATTTATTAATCTTAAATCTTCATCTTTATGTGAAGAAAGTTGTGCAACTCCACTACTATCTTTCGTTTCAATTGGATAAGATTTCAACTTTGTATTTTCATCTTCTTCAAATTGATTCTTTGCTATACCATCTCTTAATTTATAATAAACCGCAGAATTATTTACTTCATAATAATTATCGTGCTCTAAACCTGTATTAGATTCCTTTGGTTCCTGCAAGGTTTCATTGTTAGCTCTTGAAAACTCTTGCTCCACAAATAATCCTATCGCCACATCAATTTCAATTTGGTAAGTTTCTATGTTAGTGAATATTTCCAAAGAGGAGATTCCCTTTTTTTGCTGCTGTTCAAGCCACTGTACAAGCATTGAAAATGATGGGGAAAAATAGTCCGAAGTTACGATCCTACTAGTATCTTCTTTAACTTCTAAGTAATAAGCATTCCATTTATACCACAATTGTTCATTATGTTTATAGATAGGTGCTGATATTACTAATGCATCTTTAAACAATTGTAGAACATTATCCATATACATCCTTCTCCTTATTTAATTTACAATTGAGAATGATTTAAACTTAAATCTATATAGCCTTATGATGTTCCTATTCATGAAAATAAAAAAGAATACAGTAAGTTCTATCCAACCATCCCTTAGTGATAATTTAGCACGTATGCTTATAACCACTTCTTTTACTGATTATACAAGACTGTATCCATTTGGAAAAGGTAAGACGTTATAAGAAACCTAATATTTTTCAAGGAATTAGCTGAAACATGAAATTCTTTTGCGATATCATGTCCCTTTTGATTAAACATGAAAAAGCAAGATTATTCATGTTTTAAAAGTTTCATTGCATATATGGTAATACTCCTTAAAGTTTGCATACAAAGTGAAAATTTATAGCGGTATCATGTCCCTTTTGACTAAAACATGAAAAAATCCAGTCTTAAATGTTCCATGAAATTAAACTATATATTTTTTCCGTAATCTTTTCTACCCTTGATATAAAAGGGTTTCTTCTATATTCAAGGTATGAAACAAGAAAATTTATAGCGGTATCATGTCCCTTTCGTGTTTAATAAATCTTCTTAAATCCCTTATATACCATGCATTTATACAACATCTCCTCAAATTTCAGGGAATTATAGAACATGAAAATTCATAGCGGTATCATGTCCCTTTCTATCTGAAAAGATGAATCACTCCTAGCGGTATCGCGTCCCTTTTATAGATAACAAATTTCATATAAACCCCTTTAACATCAATGTTTATTAACGATTTTCATGCGAATTGTAATAAATAGAAATATGAAAATCCACAGCCCTATCATGTCCCTTATGTTTTTACGAAAATAAGCTTCCAATCCCATTAGAACAACGTTTATTAGCAATTTACAACTCATTTTCTAGTTTATTCGGAACATGAAAATCCATAGTGATATCATGTCCATAAAAAAAATAGAACAAAACCTGAAACTCCTTGATATGAAAGGGATTAACGTACATTTCATTTTTTCATGTTTGCTCTTAAAGGGACCCATTTCATCAAATTTTGATTTGCTATAATTAAAATCGGGATATTTTATATTGTACGGATATGTATATTTTAATTTGTATAGGAGGTGAAAAAGATGAGCAAATCATTTGTTATTCGTAATCAACGTAGTCTAAATGGACAATCTACTAATGCGGTTATAGTTACATTAAAATCTTGGCAAGCACTTGTTGATGCATTGGAAGGAAAATACTATAGCTATAAAGATACATACCTTGAAGATATTATTAATCAAATGTCGTATGAAGAACGTATTGCGGATATCGATGGATTTGTTGCACAGGCAAAACCATCTTTTTCACGTCATACTATTTCAAAGACAATGGGAAGAAAACATAAATTGTACGGTATTACAAATGCAGATCTTGAAGTATTCCTTTATCTACATAAAAAATGCTATACGAATGGTATTATTCCAAACGTAACAGTACATATGCTTTGGGAAGACTATAAACAATACAAAGAAGAATTGGCATGTATACAGCATTCTCAATTCTATATTGCATTAAGAAAATTAAGCCTACATAACATTATTACGATTGAAAATGAATTAGATAGTCGATACACAATTAAAATAACTCATTTTATGAATGAAGAAACAGAAAAAGCAAATCCTTATGTTTACATTAGTCCTGTAGTCTTTACAAAGGCTTTCTTTGAACTTTCAATAGCATCTAAGAAGCTATTCTTAGATATTGCTATGCAACAGCATAGAGAAACTACATTAAAACGTTCTTTAGACAAACAGGATGAAAGAGGTAATAAGACTCACTTGGGTGGGATGTACCGCTTTCTACATAAGAAGTATCCACATCAAATTCGTGCAGTTATGAAAGAACTAACGACTGTATTGCCTTGTACAGGAACTCCACTATTCAAAATCTGTAAACTACAAAAAGGGGTTCAAAACAAGAAAAAATACACGACTTTATTTTTATCTATTCATTCAGACTTCTTATGTGGAAAAGAATCAGGCGAACTACAGTATCGTGATCCTTTTACTCCAAAGGTTACGTATGCCCGTAAAGCTCGATTTATTGAATCTACACTACAAGAAATGCATATTGGTGAATTTACACGAGACATGAATAAATTTATTCATGTACTTAAAAATACCTGTCATCGACAAATTCGTAGTGTAATACATAGTTTGCGTGACATGATTGATCGCACTGAAAAATATCCAAGTAAGTTAGTATATACACTGAAAAAATTATTGAATCAAACATCACAGTATCATATTCTTGATACCGCAGCTAAAGAAGGGGTTTATCCTCTTATTACACAGCACGTACCCGCAAAACAAAAAGAACAAGCTATATTTGATTTCGGATTGCATTTCTCTATGTACTCTCGCCGAAGCATCAAGAAGCTGTTCCGTAAAACATTTGAGTTATTAAAGAACAAATTTGCCGTACCTGTTACAGAGGAATCTTACCGTCGTAATTATCTAAGATATCAAGAAGAAACATTATTTAGAAAATACGCTTATGAACAAGGTGCAAATCTAAATGCTTATATGGCTTTAGAAATAGAAATGCGTGAACTTCTAAAAATAAAAGGACATAAGGAACGCTTTATTCCTAGCGATGTACGTGAATTGTTCATTGAAAAGATAGATAAATTACCAAAAGAAAAGCTAAGGGTAATTGAAGTACCTGATAGCATAAATTTAATTACCTTTATACGTGCCTTGGAAAAGCTGATACGTACTGGAATTCAAGTAACATCAACTGAACAGGTATTAAAAGTAATGGAAGAAATGTAATCATTTTCAGCTCTCTATATTTGAAAAAAAATCAAAGTAGAGGGCTATTCGTGTTGGCTCTATCATTCAAAATCTTTCTATTAGATACATTTATATACTTTTCTAAAAGATTCTATTGAAAATAGAGTCTTTTTTTATGCACTTCTATACAATAAAAGTTATTCATCCTTCTTAATTTCCACAATAGTAACTTGAAAAGGTATCCAATACCTATATAAATAGAGATTTTACTCTACATAAAATCATAAGAAAAATTAAATTTTTAGTAGATATGTTTATAAAAAGTATCATTTGTGAATAAAAATATCATACTATCGTTGCTATATAAGGGTTCTATAAGTAAATCTACTAAAATTCATCAAGTTTTATGTGATTAAATATGAATAACTGAATTAAGTGGATTAAATTATGATCATTGTGTATAGATTGTGTACAAATAACTACAAATTGGGGACAACTATCAAGAATATCTTCTTATTTACGGTTGAATAAATATACTTATCAGTGAATTATTTTTCTTCATTTTTTATGTAGGAATAGTGGTATTATTTTATGATTTTATGTAGAAAGGATGGTACAACAAAGTCTATTTTTACACTCCCATTACATACCATTTATGATTTTTTACAGTAGGGCATGTTAAAAACATTGTCATAGCAAGCTTTATTCTATATTTTATGAACCTATAAAAGTTTTATCTTTATATTTTTAATATATATAAGATATATATTTATATAAGATTTTAAGAAAAGGGGGAATATTTTAGAGAGGATGGGGACAAACAAAATATTTTTAAATAAAAAAATAATTTATATTATATATACTAATGTTTTCAAAATTTATTAATAAAAATTTCTAACTACTATACACATAAAATACTACTAGATAAATTACATATAAGTGTTAAGTGTCTTCTTTAGTAGAGTTATCACAACAAAGAGATTTACATACTATAACAAATTAATAGTCCTTTACAAGAAGATGAATTACTGTTGCTTTAGGAAATTAATAGTTATAAACTTATAGGCAAAGTCGAGATCCTAGCTATAAGTTTGTAAAAATAGAGTATAAATTTATTATACTTTATTAAATTTTTTATACATGAATAGGAGTGATATTTATGCAACTAAAAAATGTAACACCTATGGGATTAAATGATGAGGTATTCAAAACAATTATTAATAAAACTGAAAATACATTTCCATCATTTTTTTTCATTAATCCGTCAGGTAATGTTGTCATACCAAAATATTTGAACAAGGATATATGTATGTATGCAGTTTTCGGTGAAACAATGGTTATAATTGATAATGAAATTGAGATATTAAGGCATCAACAAATATTGTATTTTAATGCTGAGGTGTATATTGAATTGAGAAATAATACAACTGAGAATGTAATTGTATATATTGATGGTGTAAATAAGTAATTATTGATTAGAATTATTATAAATATTTGTGAAACACTTCACAAAAAATACACAATAAAAAATAGTCATTTCATGTATAGTAGGAGTAGTTGAAAATTTCATATTATTATTTGTGAAATACTTCACATGATTTAAGGCTTTACTTAATAGGCAAGATGAAAACAATAAGTTCCAACATTTTAAATCTATTTTTATAGTGATCTGGAGGCTTTAATATGACAAACAAGACAGATGAAAAAGAAGTACAAGCAATGGTCAACGTAGTAATTAAAGATGAAAATGATGTACAAGAAGTTGTTAATACTTTAGTTGAAAATGGAAAAGAAGCACTAAAAGCACTAGAATCTTATACGCAAGAGCAAGTAGATCATATTGTTCATGAAATGGCACTATCTGGATTAGATCAACATATGCCATTAGCAAAGATGGCGGTTGAGGAAACTGGTCGAGGTGTGTATGAGGATAAATGTACAAAGAACATATTTGCGACTGAATATATTTGGCATAGCATAAAAAAAGATAAGACTGTAGGAATTATTCATGAAGATCCACATGAAGAAGTCATCGAAATTGCCGAACCAGTAGGTGTAGTTGCTGGTGTGACACCAGTAACGAATCCTACTTCAACAACTATGTTTAAAGCAATTATTGCAATGAAAACACGAAATCCAATTATTTTCGCTTTTCATCCATCTGCTCAGCAATGCTCTGTTGCAGCGGCTAAAATTTTAAGAGATGCTGCAATTAGGGCAGGGGCACCGGAGAATTGCATTCAATGGATCGAAAAACCTTCTGTTGAGGCAACAAAAAGATTAATGAACCATGAGGGGGTTGCACTTGTTCTTGCAACCGGGGGTGCTGGAATGGTGAAATCAGCATATTCTACAGGGAAACCGGCCTTAGGAGTAGGACCTGGGAATGTACCTTGTTATTTAGAGAAATCAGCACATGTAAAACGAGCTGTAAATGATTTAATTTTATCAAAAACATTTGATAATGGTATGATTTGTGCTTCTGAGCAAGCAATCATTGTAGATAAAGAAATCTATAATGGTGTAAAAAAAGAAATGCAAGACAACAACTGTTATTTTGTTACAGAAGAAGAGAGAATAAAATTAGAGAAGCTTGTTATTAATGAAAATACATGTGCAGTAAATAGTGATATCGTTGGGAAATCAGCACATTATATTGCATCATTAGTAAGCATTAAGGTACCAGAAGATACAAAAATACTTGTAGCTGAAATTAAGGGAGTGGGTGCAGAATATCCACTATCACGTGAAAAATTGAGCCCAGTATTAGCTTGTATCAAAGCAAATTCACAAGAAGAAGGATTTAAATATTGTGAAGAAATGTTAAATTTAGGTGGCTTAGGGCATTCAGCGGTTATTCATTCTACAAATAAAGAAGTACAAAAACAATTTGGTTTAAGAATGAAAGCTTGTCGCCTTATTGTAAATTCACCATCAGCACAAGGTGGGATTGGTGATATATATAACGCATTTATTCCATCTTTAACATTAGGTTGTGGATCATACGGTAAAAATTCTGTTTCTCAAAACGTAACAGCTACACATTTAATAAATGTAAAGCGTTTGGCGAATAGAAAAAATAATATGCAATGGTTCAAATTACCACCTAAGGTTTTTTTTGAAAAACATGCGACACAATATTTAGCTAAGATGCCAAACATTTCACGAGCATTCATTGTAACGGATCCAGGAATGGTAGAACTGGGATATGTGGACACAGTTACACATTACTTACAACAGCATTTAAATGATGTAAAA
Source organism: Noccaea bulbosa (assembly GCA_900406535.1). NCBI lineage: Eukaryota > Viridiplantae > Streptophyta > Magnoliopsida > Brassicales > Brassicaceae > Noccaea > Noccaea bulbosa. The sequence goes on along the minus strand of OVBJ01000170.1, from coordinate 22,721 downwards.
GTAGGTGTTTTCTCAGAGGTAGAACCAGATCCATCAGATGAAACAGTATTCAAGGGTGCTGAGATGATGAGAAGCTTCAAACCTGATGTAATTATTGCATTGGGCGGAGGTTCAGCAATGGATGCAGCAAAAGGAATGTGGCTATTTTATGAATATCCAGAAACAAAATTCTTTGGAATCAAACAAAAGTTTTTAGATATTAGAAAACGTACATGTAAATTTCCAACACTAGGGCAAAAAGCACAATTTGTTGCGATTCCAACAACATCAGGAACAGGGTCAGAAGTGACACCATTCGCGGTTATTACAGATAAAAAAAATAATATAAAATATCCACTTGCTGATTATGAATTAACACCAGATGTAGCGATTATTGATCCACAGTTTGTAATGACAGTGCCACCTCATGTAACAGCAGACACTGGAATGGATGTATTAACACATGCAATTGAAGCATACGTGTCTATTATGGCAAATGACTATACAGATGGATTGGCCTTAAAAGCCATTGATCTAGTATTTAAATATTTACCGAGAGCATATAAAAATGGAAATGATGAAGAAGCACGTGAGAAAATGCATAATGCTTCTGCAATTGCAGGTATGGCTTTTGCAAATGCATTTCTTGGTATTAATCATAGTTTGGCACATAAGCTTGGACCAGAATTTCACATTCCACATGGACGCGCTAACGCAATCTTAATGCCGCATGTAATTCGCTATAATGCTATTAAGCCGAGAAAACATGCATTGTTCCCAAAATATGAGCATTTTGTGGCAGATGAACGTTATGCATATATTGCAAGAACATTGGGGCTGCCAGCAAGTACAGTAGAAGAAGGGGTAGAATCTCTGGTACAAGCAATTAGCAGCCTTGGAAAAGAATTGAATATTAATATGAGTATTGCAGGACAAGGAGTAAAACAAGAAGCATTTGAAAATGTTGTGGATGTCTTATCGGAAAGAGCATTTGAAGATCAATGTACACCAGCAAATCCGAAACTTCCATTGATTTCAGAATTAAAAGAAGTATATAAACAAGCATATAAAGGTCTGTAATAAGTTAAATAGGTATAACTTTTTAAATTCATAGATTTTGTATTTGATATTTGTAAATAAATTGTATATGGGTGTTAAGGGGAAATATATATTATAAACAGCTGTATTTTAAATAGAGCATCTAACAAAAATGCTGCCTAGATGACCTGTATGTAGGTAAGATGAGAGTGTACAAAAACTATGTCTAATTATAAGAAGTTAAATCAAGTAATTGAAAAAAAAGAGGAATTAATATCGCTTGTTAAGCAGTATGGATTCACTCATGAAAAGGTAATTTGTTATAGTAGAGAATTAGATTTATTATTATATAATTTGATGAAATCTAATAGAAATAATAAGTAAATCTAATTTATATAAAAAAGATATAAAATATAAATTTTTAAGATGTTTTTAAAATAAAAAGCGCTCTCCTGCTTATAGGTGAGTGCTTTTTCATCTATTTTGGTGAGGATTTTTTAATTGCTAAAAACTTATGCGTGATAAATCTCACAACATAAATGCACATATAATTTTACAATATAGTATGTAAGTTGATGGGAGGCTTTTTTTTGATAAATCGTGATTATAATGAAAACCCATTTATTGTAATATGGGAGTTAACAAGAGCATGTGAATTAAAATGTCTACATTGTCGTGCTGAAGCTCAGCATTATCGCAATCCTTTTGAGTTAACATTAGAAGAAGGAAAAAAACTAATTGATGATATATATGAAATGGATAATCCGATGCTGGTTTTTACTGGTGGGGATCCATTAATGCGTTCGGATATATATGATATTGCTGAATACGCGGTGAAGAAAGGTATTCGGGTTTCCATGACACCCAGTGCTACTCCAAAAGTTACTAAAGAAGCGATTAAAAAAGCAAAAGATGTTGGGATTGCTAGATGGGCATTTAGTATAGATGGACCAACAGCTGAAGTACACGATCATTTTAGAGGAACAGAGGGGTCATTTAAATTAACAATGGATGCAATTCATCATTTAAATGAATTAAAAATCCCTATTCAAGTCAATACAGTTGTTTCTAATTATAATTTGAGTGTACTTAAAGATATGGCAAATTTAGTAGAAGAATTAGGTTGTGTGTTGTGGAGTGTATTTTTCTTAGTCCCAACAGGACGTGGTAAAGAGAAAGATATGATTTCACCAATTCAACATGAAAGAGTGTTCCGCTGGCTATACCAGCTAAGCAGAACTGTTTCTTTTGATATAAAAACTACTGCTGCTCAGCACTATAGACGCGTTGTTCTTCAAGAAAAAATGAAGGGAATTAAAAAAATAGATCAAATTATTCAATATAGAGATGTACTGATGGAAGGGATCATGGACGGAATTAATGGATTTGGACGCGCTCCAAAAGGAGTAAATGATGGAAATGGAGTTGTATTTATTTCTCATATTGGAGATGTATACCCAAGTGGGCTATTACCTATTAAAACCGGGAATATTAAATCAACACCGATAGCTGAAATTTATCGAAACTCGCCTGTTTTTCAAAGTCTTCGTAATCCAGACAATTATAAAGGAAAATGCGGTGTTTGTGAGTTTCGATATGTTTGTGGGGGATCTCGTTCTAGGGCATTTGCGATGACGGGGGATTACATGGAAAGCGAACCTTTTTGTGTATATGTTCCAAAAGCATTGCAAAAAAAATGTTAGAATTGAGCATGTCCTTTTTTATAATTTTTTTTATTGTATATTTCCAATATTTATGAGCAGATACTTTCTGCTCATAAATATTGGATTAGTGATGACTAATAATCGAAAAAGAGCAAGGAAATTATATTTATTTTAGGCGTATAATACGTTGATTTGAGCTTCCGCGAAATGGAAGAGTCAAATCTCTTTTTTTGATTTCAAATCTTCCATCAACTAAAACATCTCCATAATGTAACAGCTCAATCATATCTTTATTTTGTGAATTTTGTATCTCTTCTAGTGTATAGCCAGTGTAAATCCAAAGATTTTTGTTTAAACTTTTTACAGCTTTTGCAACTTCTTTGACCTCGATAGCTTGAAAAAATGGGTCACCACCTGAAAATGTTACATCAGTTAGAGGGTTTTTGGAAATTTCTTTTATAATTTCTTTCACACTCATCTCGGTACCATTATAAAGATTCCATGATTTTGGGTTATGGCAACCTAAACAATGATGCGGACAACCTGCAAAAAACACAACTGTCCGTAACCCTTCACCATCTACTACACTATCATGAATAATATTCATTACCTTCATTTATGTTTCACACGATCTGCTTCTTCACTACGCTTTGCATTGTTCCATTTTGACATGTCCCCCACAAGATATCCAGTAATACGGCGAATTCTTTCAATATGATGATCTTCTATATTTCCACAGCTAGGGCACTCATTTTCAATAACTCCATTATAGTTACAACATTTACAACGATCCACAGGATGATTAATTGAACCATATCCTACTTCATACTGTGCCATTGCTTGAACAATCTGTTTTAAAGCCAGTTGATTATGTACTGCTGCTCCATCTAGTTCAATATACGTAATATGCCCACCGTTGCAAAGAGCATGAAACGGTCCTTCTAAACGTATTTTATTAATTGCTTGAATAGGATAATAAACTGGAATATGAAATGAATTTGTATAGTAGTCATGATCGGTTACACCTGTAATAGTTCCAAATTCAGCACGATCCTTTTTGATAAACTTCCCTGATAGTCCCTCGGCAGGAGTTGCAATTAAGGTGAAATTCAAGCAATGCTCTTCTGTTGCTTGGTCCATCTTTTTTCTCATAAAGGTAACAATTTCTTTTCCAAGTCGCCATGAATCAGTATCTTCCCCATGGTGTTTTCCTGTTAGGGCAACCAGGCATTCCGCAAGTCCAATAAAACCAAGGCTCAATGTTCCTTGCTTTAAAATCTCAGTAACTGAATCTTCTGGTTGAAGTTTTTCTCCATTTCGCCAAATCCCTTGTGAATATAGGAATTGAAAATCTCTTGCTTTTTTTGTACATTGATATGAATATCTTTCTAGCAATTGACGAATGCCAAGTTTGATATAATAATTTAACGATTTGAAAAATCCCTCTTTTGAATCATTGACTAAAGCCAGTTTTACTAGATTAATAGATGTAAATGATAAATTTCCTCTGCCAATTGCTGTCTCCTCACCATGAATATTAGACATCACACGAGTACGACACCCCATATAACATACTTCACTTTCTGGGTGCCCATTATAATACGCTGCATTAAATGGCGCATCTAAAAATGAAAAGTTAGGGAACAATCGCTTCGCTGTTGTTTCTAGTGCAAGTTCAAATAAATCATAATTTGGATCTTTTTCTTCAAAATTTACGCCTTTTTTTAACTTGAAAATTTGAATGGGAAAAATAGGCGTTTCGCTTTTTCCTAATCCCGCTTGTGTTGCCTGTAGTAATTGTTTAATTAATAGCCTTCCTTCCCTTGATGTGTCCGTTCCATAATTAATTGAAATAAATGGAACTTGTCCACCACCACGGCTATGCATACTATTGGAATTATGAATGAATGCTTCACATGCTTGATATGTATCGTTTTCTGTTTCTTTCCATGCAAACACTTCGATTTGTTCCTTTGTTAACGGATAGTCTATTAACTTTTTCTTATTTTTTTCAAATGTTTTTCTCACATAGGGTGCTAAATCTATATCAAACATGGCAAGAGATTGCCCACCATGCTGCATATTTTGATTAGCTTGAAGAATAATAGACGAGAGTGCTAATGCACTTTTAATATCTTGTGGTTGTCTCATATGGCCATGTCCAGTGTGGAACCCTTTTTTCAGCAATTGTGCTAAAGGGATTTGTGAGCATGTGGTTGTTCCTGTTGCATAAAAATCTAAATCGTGTGGATATAAAATGTTTTGATTAATAGCTTCTTTTACTTGTTTAGAAAGCAAATGTTCTCTTACATAAAGTTTTGCGCTCTCTGATGCAAACGTTCCCATCATTCCCATTGGAGATCGACCATCAACATTTGCATTTTCTTGCATTAAGTCTTGATCGTTACTTTTTATAATTTTATCAAAAGTTGTCCATAAAGTATTCTTTTGCTGTTTTACATTGTCTGAGGTGTTCATCAAACCCACTCCTATTCAATATATAGTGATTAACTTTGATAAATGATACTATATATAGTCTATTTCTGCAATGGTACTAATAAATGAAGTATGTGATTTTTTCTTTTTAGAAGAGACTAAATTTAGAAGTTTATCGTAATATTTTGCTCATAAAAAAATGAAAAGATATAGAATGATTCAATTATTTATAAATAAAAATTCTTTTATTTTAGGTTCAAAGAGTGAGGGTATCAACAGAGAGTAAAAACACACTGAAAAATGTTTTATTTTTATAAAATAAAAGTTATAAAAATAGAATGCAGTGATTTCACTCACAGTATTTTTTAGAAACATAGTTTATCTTATAAGAGAAGAGTGAGTATGAGAAATTCATCATATTTTACTATTTGGGATGAGCATTCCCTAAATTGGTGGAGTATGATTACCAGTGGGGGGGATTCTCTCACTGGTAAAGTTTTTTATCTATAAATTTAATGATATATATGCTACTTATTATCATTCTTACGTAACATTTTGATAAAAAATTAAATGTGAGGTGTGGAAGAATGAAATTAATTATTCCAAAGCAGCATGGAGCCTGGGGAATGCTGCTTATTCCATTTGTTTTAGGTATTTTAACTGGTAAATGGACATGGTATCATATACCTCTTTTTTTAGCGTGGTTTTTTGTGTATTTAGCTACATATCCCTTATTAATGTATGTAAAACAGCCGCGAAAGAAGTATTATTTATATTATTTTTTTCTTTACTTTGGTGAGGCTTGTATATGTACAGCTATTGCTCTTAGTTATGAATGGCGTATAGTTTACTTTTCTATTATTATGCTCCCGTTTTTTTGTATAAACATTTATTTTTCTAGCAAAAAAAATGAACGAGCCTTATTAAATGATGTATGTGCAATTCTTTTGTTTTGTATAGGGGGCATTATAAGTTATTACTTCACAATGAAAACAGTCGATAAAAATATATTGATAATAGCGACTATAACATTTTTATATTTTATAGGAAGTACGTTTTATGTAAAAACAATGATACGTGAAAAAAAGAATCCAACGTATCGCATTCTGTCATGGTGGTACCATTTATCACTTGTAATTGTTACGCTTATTTTATCACCAACGATTACCATTATTTTCATCCCAAGTTTGATACGGTCTATAGTACTGTATGGAAGGAATATTTCAATCTTAAAGGTGGGGATTTTAGAGAGTATAAATGCTATTTACGTTTTTATTACAACAATAATAGTATTTAAATATTTTGTCTCGTAAAGACTAATAATGATTCATATTATTTATGTTATATTCATATATTAATTAGTTTGGATTAATTGTTGTATTAATGTTTTCTCCAATCCTGGATGTAGAAAGGAATGTATAAATAATGACTTTTTACCAAAAATTAATGCCGTATTATGATGAAATTTTTCCGAAAAATGAAAAACAATTGAATTTTATTGCTTCATATTTACAAGAGGGGGACTCCGTAATTGATGTAGGTGCGGCAACAGGGAATGTGGCTAATGCATTAGTTGAAAAAGGAATGATTGTAACTGCGATGGAACCAGAGAAGAAAATGGCTGATAAAATTTCTGAGAAGGCTATAACCCATAAGGGAAGACTTTTTGTAAATACACTTAGAATGCAGCAAATAGACGATGTACCTGGGATATTTGATGGTATTTATTGTATTGGAAATACGTTGGTTCATTTGGACAATGTACAGGAAATTACTGATTTCATTCAACGTTCTTTTAAAAAACTTAAGAAAAATGGAAAGTTCATAGTTCAAATTGTAAACTATGAAAAAGTATTAAATCAAAAAAAATTCATATTTCCAGTAATTAAGAAAGAACATTTCTCATTCAAACGAGATTATGCAATAGAGAGAAACAAGGTGCTATTTACTGTAACATTAAATACAAGTGGTGAAGAATTCTCAAATAGTATAGAGTTATATCCAATTACAAAAAAAAAATTACTTCCCATATTAATAGATTGTGGATTTGAGTCAGTAGAAACTTACGCTAATTTTGATAAAAAAATATATTCACTTGATGGTCCGGCATTAGTAATTGTAGCAACAAAATAAATTAAAAAAACACCTGAGTAGAAAACTGTTACTCAGGTGTTTTTTTATTAATTTTTTAAAATGTGATTCTAGTCCTCTTTTAATTATAAAAAAGTTTATATAATTCAGTGGTAAATCGAATCTGATTGAGGAGGAATTGAGTTATATGGGCAAAGAAATTAAGTTAACTAAAGATATATATTGGGTAGGAAAAGTTGATAATAGAGAAGTTCCATTTCATCGTTTAATCTTAGCAAAAGGAACAACTTATAACGCGTACTTGCTAAAAACGGAAAAACCAACAGTGATTGATACAGTTGATATAGAGTTTGGAAGAGAATTTGTAGAATCATTAAGTAAATTAATTGATCCACAAGAAATTCAGTATATTGTAGTGAATCATACAGAACCCGACCATTCAGGGGGATTGGCAGCATTAGCATCAAGAGCTACTAATGCAACGATTGTATGTACAGAAATTGCAGTACCAGAAATACAAGAGATGTATAAACTGCATAATCGAAAGTTTTTAATAGTAAAAGATGGTGATACATTAGACATTGGTGGAAAAACATTGAAATTTAAAGAAACGCCATATCTTCATACTGAAGAAACAATGATTACCTACTGTGTAGAGGATAAAATTTTATTTCCTTGTGATATTTTTAGTACTCATATAGCAAATGACGAGATTTTCAGTGATAAAGCGAATGTAGATATTACGGAAGATTTTATTGGCTATTATAATGCCATTATCCATCCACATAGAAGATATGTAAGAACATTAATAGAAGCTCTAAAAGATTTGGATGTACAAATGATTGCACCATCACATGGCTACATTTTACGTCAGGATATACAGAAGTATATTAAATTATATGCGGATATGAGTAGAGATACGAATCAAGATAAAAAAGTAACAATTGTATATACAACAATTAAAAATAATACAAAAAAAGTAGCAAATATTATTAAAGAAACTTTAGAAGCAGATAATATTCATGTAACAGTATTTAACGCTGATAAATCAAAAAAATTAGAGGTTTTAAAGAGTATCCAAGAAGCAGATGCAGTCTTCATAGGATCTTCAACTAGATATGCAGATATGATTGGTAATTTAGAAGACATTTTAAAAGAAATGACAGAAATGAACCTAGAAGGGAAAATTGCAGCTTCATTCGGTTCATATGGTTGGAGTGGAGAGGCAATTGAGGTGATACAAGATTACCTCAATGAAACAAATATGAATGTACAAAGCACATCAAAAGTTATCAAATCTACAGGTATGACTCATGTTGAATTTCCTATTCGGATTAGATTCTCTCCAAGAGATGAGGGAAAAGTAAAGAAAATCCAACATGCAACAACATTTGTTACAGATTTATTATTGAGTTCTATTTAATAGAAAAATGGAGGTGAAAACATGGAAAAGAATTTTGTTATTATTGGGAGTGGTGTAGCTGCTGTAAATGCCGCTAAAACTATTAGAGAGTATGATAAAGGATCAAATATATTTATTTTTGGTGAAGAGCCATTACTACCTTATAAAAGAATTAAATTATCAAAGGATCTGTATTCAGATTTACACAGTGAAAAAGTGTTAATTAAAAAGAAAAAGTGGTATCAAGATAATCACATATCATTTTTTATAAATACAAAGGTGGTAAAAATTAATACAGATGAGCAATTTATTGTTACATCCAATGAAGCGGTATTTTCTTATCATAAACTATTAATTTGTACAGGAGCGAATAATAGAAGATTAGAGATAAATGGAATTAATAAAAAAAATATTTTTACTATTAGGGACATGAAAGAAGCAGATGAGCTTAAAGGTCATTTAGAAGACAAAGAAAGTGTTGTGACCATTGGTGGGGGTGTACAAGGGTTAGAAACAGCATGGTCTATTCTGAAAGCTGGTAAAAAGGTATCCATTGTAGAAGTAGCTCCTTTATTAATGAGAAGACAATTAGATACAAAATCTTCGCTTCTCTTGAAACGAAAAATTGAAAAGGAAGGAGTAAAGGTGTATTTAAATACTTCTATTGATTCTATTCTCGGGAAAGAATCTGTAACTGGCATAAAGATGAACGACAATTCTCAAATTAATTGTGATAGTATTGTTTACTCAATTGGCGTTACTCCGAACACTAAACTTGTACATGATACTGCTATTAAATTAAATAGAGGTATTGTTGTAGATGAGAAGATGAGAACAAATATAGACTCCGTATACGCTGCGGGAGATGTTGCAGAAGTAAATAATGAAATTGAAGGCTTATGGGGGACTGCCTTGGAACAAGGAAGAGTAGCAGGTAGTAATATGGTCTCTAAAACTGCCATTTATAAAAAAGAAATTCCAACCACTATTTTTAACGCATTCAATGTATCTTTATTTTCAATTGGAGTTGTTAATAAAGAGCAATGTGATACAACAATTGTTGAAGAAGACGGTAAGGAGAAGTATACAAGGTTATTTATTAAGGATAATAAAATAGTCGGTGTGATTTCATTAGAAGGAGTTGCTGCATCTATTCCTTACAAATCTGCGATTGAAAAGCATGTGTCGTTAGAAGGAATAGATTTATTAAATACAAACATAAGTGAAATAATGAGCAAGTTAAAAGAAAAAATATAAAGCTGTACAAAAAGGAGAGGAAATCATGAAAAAATACATTTGTTTACCATGTGGATATATTTATAACCCAGAGGTAGGGGATCCAGATGAGGATATAGAACCAGGAACAAGTTTCGAAGATTTACCAGAGGACTGGGTTTGTCCTGTGTGCGGAGAAGATAAAAATCATTTTGCACCACTAGATGAATAAGAAGGAAAAAACAATGAGAATACTGCACAGTATTCTCATTGTTTTTTATATTTTCAAATGTGATTCTGGTCACAGAAATATTCCTTAAAAAATTCTATAATAATTATGTAGCAGATACTTATACCGATTCAGCAATTCTCGGTACACTCTATATGGCCCTGGCGCCACCCTTTCTCCTCAGGGCCATATTTTGATATGGGTCACTGCAATATTTGATAAAAATGTCTATAATAACCTTGGATATCAGTATATTTTTAATTTTATAGTTAAAGTAAGGTGAGAAAATATGGACGATAATCATAAAAAATCAAGAGAGCTTTGCCCAAGAAAAGTACTAATTTTTAAGACCCTTTCTGAAGAGGAAATTAGTAATATAGCTTCAATGACAAAACATAGGAAGTTTAAAAAGGGTCAGCCATTAATTCTTGAGGGAGATAAATCAGATACATTATTTATTATTAATAGTGGACAAGTAAAGCTCTGTACATTAACTCTTCAAGGGAAAGAGCAAATATTGCATATACTAACAAGTGGTGAATCCTTTTGTGAATTAAATATATTTAATTATGATGAAAAAAGTAATTTTAGTGCGTATGCTATAGAAGATACTCATATCTGTATGCTAAAAAAAGAAAATATGGATTATATAATGGAACGAAATCCAAGTATTGCATTAAAGTTGTTAAAAGTTGTCACAAAACGTTTAGCTAAGATAGAGAATTTAGTGCAAAATTTAGCGACAAACAATCCTGAAGTTAGAATTGCTCATATACTATTGGAGTTTTGTGATAAATATGGCAAAAGTACTGAGGATGGAATACTTATTAACTTGCCATTGACACGAGAGGAATTGGCAAATTATGCGGGGGTAACAAGAGAGACTATTAGTCGTAAATTGAATAAGTTTGAAAGTTTAGGACTCATGGCCTCTGTTGGAAATAAGAAAATAATAATAAAAAATCAGTTAGCTATTAGAAGACTTATCAGTTTCTGACAAAAGCCCCTTTTCTCAGAATATAAAAGAGGGGTTATTACAAATTAGCAAGTATTTTAACGAATTTCCCGAAAGAATTCTCCTTCCTCAAGCGTGTGAAGGGCGTAGCCCAACGGTAGGTTGGAGATGAATTTCGGTTTGGCGTAGCCAAAAAGTTTTCCTTTTTATTTTGCCTCTGATATAATCAGTCTTATAAATCATAAAGGCTGGTATATAAATGAAATTAGATAGTAATAACCATTCAGTATTCTTGTTGTATTATCACCTTGTGTTGGTTGTGAAATACAGAAGAAATGTGTTTGATGATGATATGTCAGACTATGCAAAAGATATGTTTGTTCGACTATCTGAAAACTATCACATCACATTAGTTGAATGGAATCATGATGTAGACCATGTTCATATTTTGTTAAAGGCACACCCTAATACAGAAATGACAAAATTCATCAATGCTTATAAAAGTGCAAGTTCTCGACTTATTAAAAGAGACTTTCCACAAGTGAAAAAGAAACTTTGGAAAGAGATGTTTTGGTCAAGAAGCTTTTGCTTACTAACTACTGGTGGTTCGCCAATAGACGTAGTAAAAACATATATTGAAAATCAAAGTGAAAAATGAGGTGAAATGATATGACAAAGCAGAATAAAGCATATAAATTCCGTTTGTATCCAACAGGAGACCAAGCACATCTTATACGTAAAACCTTCGGTTGTGTACGTTTCGTGTATAACAGAATGTTAGCCGAACGGAAAGAAGCGTATGAAAAACATAAAGATGATAAGGATCAACTAAAGAAACAAAAGCTTCCCACTCCTGCAAAATACAAAGCAGAATTTGAGTGGTTAAAAGAAGTTGATTCATTAGCTTTGGCAAATGCTCAACTAAACTTGCAAACTGCCTATAAAAATTTCTTTTGTGGTCAAAATGACTTCCCAACATTCAAAAGCAAAAAAGACAGAAAGTCTTATACAACGAATGTAGTGAACGGAAATATTATGTTGCTTAACGGTCATATCAAATTGCCAAAACTGAAAATGGTACGTATCAAACAGCATAGAGAAATACCACAAGGCCATATAATCAAGTCATGTACGATTTCTATGACACCTACTGGTAAATACTATGTGTCCATTTTGACTGAATACGAAAAGGAGATCGTACAAAAAGAAGTAGAAACAGTTGTTGGATTAGACTTTGCGATGGATCAATTATACGTCAGTTCTGAGGATGAGAGAGCCAATTATCCTAAGTTCTATCGTGAAATATTAGACCGATTAGCAAAGGCTCAACGAGTATTATCAAGACGTACAAAAGGTTCAGGGCGTTGGAATAAACAACGTATCCGTGTAGCTAAGCTGCATGAAAAAGTAGCAAACCAACGTAAGAACTTCCTTCATCATAAGTCTAAAGAGTTAGCTACTCATTTTGATGTTGTAGCTATTGAAGATCTAAATATGAAGGGAATATCGCAAGCACTTCATTTTGGAAAAAGCGTCGCTGATAATGCTTGGGGTATGTTCACTTCTTTCTTAGCTTATAAACTAAATGAACAAGGCAAACAGCTTGTGAAAATAGACAAATGGTTTCCTTCGACAAAAACATGTAGCAGTTGTGGAAATGTGAAAAATATGTCATTGTCTGAGCGAGTCTATTCTTGTATATGCGGTGTAAATCTCGATAGAGATTATAACGCCGCTATCAATATCAAAAATGAAGCAATACGCCTATTAGCGTTAGCATAGATAGCAATAAAATAACCCTTGGAACAAGGGAGTTAGCTTGGCTGTCTTAGGACGAATTCGTTAGCTACCAAAAGTAACGACTAACCGAGAAGCCCTCACTTCAAACAGTCCGTTAGGACGTTAAGTGGCGGGTAGTTCACTTGTATAAATTCTTAAAATTATGATATATGAGGAAATCACAAAAAAGGGAATATGTGTTACCAATCTGTTTAATTGATAAGGTATGGATTTTTTGAGCCGCAAAATATCACATGCCTTATAATCAAAATTAAAAAATAAATTTCAAATTATTTTATCTTATATTTTTGATTTATGTGAGGGACACACCTTAGGTACCACTCCAATGGTATAGGTGTGTCCTTTAATTTTATATAATTAAATAATGTTAGTGATTCTCGTGTAAACTAGGGATTATTATATAATAATTATATAATGAGAAATTAGTAATTTAAAGTTTATCTCAAATCTTATAGCTCTGTGTTGTTTTAAGGAATGATAGTTAGGGCTTGTCTGCCTAATTGAACCCATGCTTCTTCAAAATCCTTCTTATCAATTCTTTTATTTTTTTCCGTATCTAATGGATCATTAATGTATACATATTGATCGGTGTATCCAGTTAGTAAAACACTATGTTGACGGTATGTAACCTGTCTCTCACCCATATTTGTTTTCCAAGTACGAAATTCATAATCAGGTAGTTTGCGAAAGCTCGCGTTTGTTAAAATCCAAACAGGGTGTTCTTTATCAATTGCTTTATATAAATCCTCAGGATTACTTCCGGTTAAGTCTATAATACAATTCTCTGATATGTATAATTTGGCTAACTCTAAAATCGGCTTAATATGCACACCTAAACCAGGCATATCTATGTCATACATATCTCCAACAAATCCTTCGTCCATATTTCCCATAAATCCATTGTTTTGAAAAGGTACATATTTAATATTTTCAGCTAACTCTAATTTATCAACGGATAGACCCTTAAAATTTAAAAGCATTGCTAAACTTGTAACTTCACATCCACGTTCTAATTCTGGATTTTGTAAAATCAAAGGGACTTCTAAAGGATTATTCTCTTTAGAAGATAGTTTTTTTTCATCAATTTTAACAAGTTTATCCATCTCATATGTTGTATTTTTAACGCTATTATTTTCACCTTTATGGACTAGAATTATTATACATAATACCGTGCATAAAATAATTAATAGATAAATATTTTTGTGTCGTTGCATTTTAGTATGTCTCCTTAATTAAATTAATACTTTAATTTAATACGTAACGTGGTTGCAAATGTGTCAATATTACAGTGTTCTCTTTAACACGTTTTCAAAGGTTTAAAACTCTTCTTAAACAATTATTAAGAAGAGTTTTTTAGATAAAAGTTATAAAGAATTATTTTTAATTAACTAAGAAATTATGCAAAAAGAGTATTTGTCTGTACATTTGTTATATGCTCGGCTAATACAGTAGCTTGTGCGTGGAGGGGGGCTGGAAATCCTAATGTAATACCATTGTGTTCAGTGCATTCACCAATTGCATAAATTAATTTATCATTTGTTTGCATATACTTATTAACAACTATGCCACGTTTAACATATAAGCCAGCTTTTTTTGCTAAATGTGTATTAGGTCGCCTACCAATAGGTATTACAATTAAATCGTATTTTTTAATAGTGCCATCTTCGAATTGGATCCCCTCTGCATAGTCTGTACCTAGGATTTTAACCGTGTTTTTTTCCATGAGAAATTGAATCCCTTTTGCTTTTAGCTTGTTACATAGTAATGAACAAGCCAAGATATCTTGTTTTGCCATTAAGTGTGAACTGAAATGAACTACGTGGACGTCTATTCCAAAATCAAATAATTTTTGTGCAATTTTTAGACCGAGCATGCCATTACCAATAATAATAGCTTTTTTTGCATGCTTCTTAATATTTAATAGAAATTGGATTTCTTCAGTTGTTCTAAGTTTATTTACTCCAAATAATTGCAGTCCTTTAACGGGAAAAATAAAAGCAGTAGATCCTGTTGCAATGATGAGTTTATCGTAGAAAACAATACGGCGTTTATCTGTAACAATGACCTCGTCCTCACGATCAATTTCTATTACCTTTTCGTTTGTAAAAAGCTTAATATTATGTTGTTTGTACCAATTATATTGCTTTTGTATTCTATTTTTAATATCTAATTGTAATGAAATAGTGTTTATTTGATTGTAGAGAGGATAGAGTTCATCACTGAAAATAGAAATGCTATACATATTAGGATTTTGTATTAAAATCTCTTCAATACAGCGTAAACTAGATATACTATTACCGATTATTACTAAGCGTTTTCGTTTTCTCATATCAATTTCTCCTTTCGATTGTGAAGTATTGAGCAAAGATGTTCGTTCATATTATAACAATTTTAAAAAGCAGATTGCTTGATATATAGTTTATTTTAAAATATGTCACAAATTATCTTTATTCGGGTAATGAGATACAAAGATGATCCCATTAAACTCATAGGTTAGAGGAAATTTTAAAAATGTTACTAAGATATTTCAGATGGAAAATGTTGAATATGTTTGCTGCTAGTAGTATTTCTTCAATTTTTAAAGAATAACGCATACAAACACACTGTAACCTTATAATTAAAGTTTTTTTATGTATAAATGCGAATAATTTCCTGATAGGTCACTATACAAGTAAGTGAAAATTAAGATGGAGTGCTTTTCCTAAACATGATAAATTAAAACTTTTTATACCAGATTAATTATTCTTTTATTCTATATTGACTAGGTATATTCGTGTATTATGCACCTTCTAGGATTTAGTGAATATAGCAGATTGCACATCATTTGAATCATTTTGTAAAGTGAGTATGTTTATTTTGTGAAATATTGAACAAAATCTTGAAAGTGAATATTGAAACATGTAGTTTATTCTTAGGATTATTTATAATAACCATGAACTAAAGGAGTGTGTAATTTTATGTTAGAACAAGGGATAGCTGATGCTATAAAACTTGCACAAAAGAAGAAACAAATATTAGATATAAACCCAATACAATATTTTGTTCGTGCATTACTAGCCGGCATCTATATTGGATTTATTATAGTATTATGTTTTAAATTAGGGGATTTTTTTCACGTTGTAAATTCACCTGCAACTTATTTAAGTGCTTCTTTATTTTTTGGAATTGCACTTATATTAATAATATATGGTGGAGCGGAATTATTTACTGGGAATACAATGTATTTTACAATTTCGACCTTACGAAAAAAAACAACGGTCTTAGATACTTGTCGTAACTGGGGTGCTTGTTTTTTAGGTAATCTGGTAGGTGCAATATTTTTTGCGTTATTATTTTATGGTACTGGTATTTTTGATCAAATTGAATATGAACATTTGATAAGTAATGTTGTTGAAGTAAAAATGAATACACCGACAATACAGCTATTTTTCAAAGCTATTTTATGTAATTGGCTTGTTTGTCTAGCATGCTTCCTTCCTTCTCAAGTAAAAGGGGATACAGCAAAAATAATTGTTATGATGTTATTGGTTTTTACATTCTTTTTATCTGGATATGAACATAGCATTGCAAATTTATCGCTATTTGCAATCTCCCTGGTATCGCCACATCCCAATACTATTTCTTTTAGTGGGGTTATTTATAATTTAATTCCAGTTACAATTGGAAATATTATTGGTGGATCTGTATTTGTTGGCATGGTATATCATTATATAACCCAAAACAACCCTACAGCTGAACAGAAGGGCGATTTAGTTGAATCTCAATGTGAGGAAAACATCCCATTACAAACACAAATAAAAATTTAAGCTACTAATATAATCATTTTCGTATAAAAATAACATAATTATTTTGAATGTTATTTTTATATCAGTTGGCCTAATTAGCCGGAAATACCGTTTTAATAATTCTTTTAAATATATTTTTTTCTTTTATAAAATATATTATTTGTTTTTGTTAGACATATAAGGGAAGGGAAATATACAAAAAACATTCACAACTTATGTGACCTAAATTTGTTAATATAAAATGCAAGATCACATGTCGAATTTATTACAGAAAACTCTAAAAAATCAGTGGGAGGTTTACTAGAAAATGAATTTTGAAAAAGTTTGTTTGGTATAGAAGTGCTTTTAGGGGGTTATTGCTAAAATAGGTGAAATAACCTTCGATATACAAAATAAAAATTTGCAGTAATTAGATTTGAATGAAGATAATATAAGCATGAATGTCATTATGAAAAGTGATAATCCGTTAGTGAATCTTAATAAAAATGTAAGCGTTAACAATTTTATTTAACTAGATGTATAAACTAGATTTTTCACAGAATATCAAAGAATCTTTGAAATGTAGATAAAGAAAAATTATCTTATCTAGTGAAGCTATACATAATATTTTTTTGAGTTAAATAAGAAATAATGTTGGAGCAATATTTGCTGGAAATACATATAAAAAGGAATTTAAGTTTAACTATGTGGTATTGAACATTAATGTATTTCGAGTTCATTATTTGTTTATTCAAAATCAATTAAATCTCTTTTTATTAGAATAACAACAATGCACAAAAACATAACATAAATAGTGAGGGATCTATAAATGAATAAAAATATTAATCGTGTAGTTTTAATTGGTACAGGGGCCGTAGGATGTAGTTATGCATATTGTATGATTAATCAGGGCCTGGCAGAAGAATTCGTTCTTGTGGATGTAAATGAAGCAAGAGCAGAAGGAGAAGCAATGGATTTAAGTCATGCAATTCCTTTTTCACCATCACCAACAAAAGTATGGAAGGGTAGCTGTGACGACTGTAAAGATGCGCAAATAGTTGTAATTACAGCTGGATTACCACAGAGATCAGGTGAAACACGTTTAGACTTAGTTGAAAAAAACACTAAGATTTTTAAAGAAATTATACGTAATGTTATGTCAAGCGGATTCGATGGCATTTTCTTAATTGCAACAAATCCAGTGGACATCTTAACATATGTAACTTGGAAAGAATCTGGGTTGCCGAAAGAACGCGTAATTGGTTCAGGTACAACACTTGATTCTGCACGTTTCCGTTACATGTTAGGAGAATATTTTGAGATCGATCCTCACAATGTTCATGCTTATATAATTGGTGAACATGGTGATACGGAGCTTCCGGTTTGGAGTCATGTGTCAGTTGGCGTTCAAAAGCTGCAAACCATTTTAGAAAATAAAAGTCAGTATAATCAAAGTGACTTAGACGAAATTTTTGTTCGTTCACGTGATGCGGCCTATCATATAATTGAACGTAAGGGAGCGACCTGTTATGGAATTGGAATGTCTTTATTACGTATAACAAAGGCAATTTTACATCATGAAAATAGTGTGTTAACAGTATCTGCATACCTTGAAAATGAATATGGTCATAATGATGTATATATAGGAGTTCCTGCTGTTATTAATCGCGAAGGTATTCGAGAAATTATAGAAATTGAGTTAAATGCGGAAGAAAAGTTTAACTTTAATCATTCGGTACATACATTAAAAGATACCATGTCACCAATACTATAAGATGAATTTATCGTATAACGTTATGTTGAATATATAAATACTTAGCAACAGTTTAAAGGTACCTAATCTAATATACTCAGAAAGCAAATAGTATAGAAAAAATGTTTGTTTAAATAGAAATTAAGTACTTTCATCTTGTAAAGAATCATTTTATAAACATTTTTAAGAAATTAAGATTCTGTACGACATTAGTTCATAATATATCAAGATTGAACGTTTTTAGAAGCGACATAACTATTTATAGCCAAATATGTTATGAATTTCACAAATGATTGATACCTTTTTTGTATACTTTCTACTTAGTCACTAATTGCAGATAAATTTGATTAAATAAAAAGCACTTTTTTTAAAATTCAAGGAAGTGCTTTTTATTTGTTAATCAACTACATACATTTATATGAGAAGAGCGGTTCCTTTGTGCATCTGGCTATCGTTTAATTACATCCTTAAAGGATATTTATATAACAATGAACATACGTAAGAGATGTGATAATTAAGGAGATAATGGAACATACAAAGTTGACAATACACCTTAGGGAAAAGGAGGGAACGAGATGAGAAATTTTTTTGAAGAAAAATATACAAATTTAGAATTTAAGAGAGAACTAATAAATACTATAAGTAAAATCAGTGAATATAAGGGAGCGATAGCGGCATATCAAACTCAAAAACCAGAGATATTTAATCTTTTGGAAAAGAGTATATCACTGCAATATATTAAAACTTTTCCTAATATATATGAAAAGTTTACATTCTCAAATAAACAGTTAAAAAAATTAGTTGATCATCATGCTAGCCCTCAAACATTAGAAGAGGACGCTTTATTTTGTTATTGCAAAACATTAGAACTTGTGCAAAAAGAAAGCCACAAAT
The DNA here is from genome assembly GCA_900406535.1 of Noccaea bulbosa. Classification (NCBI taxonomy): domain Eukaryota; kingdom Viridiplantae; phylum Streptophyta; class Magnoliopsida; order Brassicales; family Brassicaceae; genus Noccaea; species Noccaea bulbosa. The sequence goes on along the minus strand of OVBJ01000170.1, from coordinate 3,501 downwards.
TACCTATTAAACCGCAAACAATTCAAGAATTGCACTTCCAATTAATGAATTATTCAACTTCTGAAAGTGGTAATTGGAGAAAAAGCGAACTTGTACTATCTTCTATTCCAAAGTTAAAAGATCAATTTAAATTACGTACAGTTGTTTTATATGATATGGTTCCGCAATATTTGTATCATCTATGCGAACAGTATAATGCATTAAGGGCTAAAGGGAATTTTCATCCGCTCCTACTAATTCCTCAATTTATCTTAAATTTCCTATGTATTTATCCATTTAATAAAGGGAATGGCAAGTTAGCAAAAATATTAATTCAATGGTTATTAATTGAAAGTGGATTTACATTTGTAAAATATACATGTATAGATAAATATTTCAAAGAATATGAATCAGATTATTATGATGCTCTGTATAAATCTGCAGCTCACTGGTATCAAGGCGATCATAATGTAGTTTTCTGGATGAAAATTTTTTTAGATATTGTTTTAGTTGCATATAAAGAATTAAATTATGTAATAAAAAATTGTATTAGCACTCATACTAAAAGAAAAAGAATTGAAAAATACATAGACAGACAGGATAATCCTTTTACTAAAGAAAATATTCGAAACATGTATCCAGACATAAGTGAAAGTACTATAAATAAAACATTACACGCTTTAAATTCACAGGGATACATTAAATTAGTTTCTAAAGGTAGAAATGCAACATGGATAAAGCGTAAATTAACTTAGGGTAAAGAACTAGAACACTGGCAAATAATAAACAAGGAGAACCCTAAAAGGGTTCTCCTTGTTTATTATTTGTTAGACTAATGTATCTTTTAGAAGGATAAAGAAGTAAAATAGACTATTTATTAATTGCAATCTAATCATAAAGTTTTGTATCACATCTTTAAGAAAGGCTGGTCTACTCGTTATGATTTTCTAAACCAAATTGTCCCTTTTTACGCATAGTGTAATAAATAGGGAGGCCGAGTGCAGTTAGACCTATTCCACATAAAGCTAGCAGAGGTTGAGTGAATAAGGTATTAATAACAATGAACAATCCGCCAATAATAGCAACTAATGGTATAAAAGGATACAATGGAACTTTATAAGGTCGCACAAGTTCGGGTTCCTTTTTTCGTAAGATGAATACAGCAAGGAATGTCATTGTGTAGAATATCCATATTACAAATACCAACATATCAGTAAGAGTATTGAATCCGCCGACGGCCATCATAATAATTGAAATAAATAGCATAAATAGACCAGAATTATAAGGGACCCGACTATTTTTAGATAATGTAGCAAACCATTTACTAAATGGTAGTTTGTTCTCAATAGCCATGGCATAAGGAATTCGCATTCCTGTCATAATATAACCATTAATTGTTCCAAATACGGAAATTAAAATGCCAATGGTAACTAGTTTTCCTCCCATAGCTCCAAATAGAATTGTAGCTACTTGAGAAGCGGGTGTATCAGTACCTGCGAGCGATGTTGCAGACATGACCATTAGAAACGCGACATTAATTAGTAAATAAACAACCATTACTGTTGATAATCCTAATACGATTGCTTTAGGCAAGTCTTTTTTAGGGTTTTTCATTTCTCCAGCAATATTCCCTACATGAATCCATCCATCATAGGCGAACATTGTTGCGAGTAAACCAGATCCAAGGGCAGATATCATAGATTTGTTCGGCCCTGCCTCAATTGGAAAAAGCTGAAAAGTAACGTCACTTTTGTGTAGTAATCCAAAAATAATAATCAATGCTAATGGAACCAATTTGCATATAGTCGAAGCCATTTGGATTCCACCAGCTGCTTTAGCTCCTAAAAAGTTCATAAGAGTTACAAATGTTGCTGTGATAATTGCAATTGCGATAATTAGCATTTTGTGTTCATTAACATTTAGGCCAAATAAACTAACCGTTTGTGTCCCGAAAATAATAGCAAGAGCTGCAATATTTGCAGGGAAGTATATGACAGTTTGTGCCCAGCCAAGCAAGAAAGCAGTTAAGTTTCCATAAGTCCTCTTTAAATATGCCATCATTCCCCCCGTTTCAGGAATAGCGGCAGATAGTTCAGCAGCAGTTAGTCCTGCGCAAACGGTCAAGATACCACCAATTACCCATGCAAGTAATCCTAGGCTAGCTGTTCCTGTTACTCCATATAATGCAGTGGGCTTGAAAAATACTCCGGCGCCGATAACGGTACCAATAACTGTGGTTAATGCTGCAAAGAAACCAATATCCTTTTTTAGTTGTTGTTGTGACAAAATAATCACTCCCAATTAGAAAAATATATAAATTCTCTTATGAATTCTTTATCCTGTTTGTTAAATTATTTGATAGTATATCCTGTATCCATACAAATAGCCGCCCCTCATCCTTACCAGCTAGAGAATTTGAATACATTTCAGATACTAAATAAAAAAGAAATTAAACGTATAAGTAAAGAAAGTTTAATTTCGCCTCAAATCATGTGAAAATTTTCACATGATTTGAGGCGAGTAAAATTCCATGAATTATACATTAAAAGAAATTCTTTAATTTAACCCGAAACATGAAGTTAAAAACGAGATTTCTTTTATATGAATAATAAGAATAAATGGGGTATTTTAATATTGTGATATAGTAAAATGAAGAATCGAAATTCAAAAGAGAAGATATATTCTTGTGAAGAATATCACAAAGTATTGAGGGATTCAATCATATTTTCGATATAAAATATAGAAAATCAACTAAATAAAACATTTTGTGAAATGTTTCACAAAATTGTTGACCTCTTATTTTTACTAATGGTATCTTGTAGGTGCAATCCAATGTTATAAATTAAATTATATTTGAAAAATATTGTAAGGATGAATATTTAGAATCTTATATTTATCTGACAATAATTAATTTAATTTATAACTCACTCTAAAAAAGGATGTGTAGATATGAAAATTGGTGTAGTGAAAGAGATAAAAAAAGGGGAAGCTCGTGTAGGGATGACTCCAGAAAATGTTCAAAAATTAGTTTCAGCTGGAAATGAAGTTTTAGTACAAAAAGATGCTGGATTAGGTTCTGGTTATACAAATGATGAATATATAAATGCAGGAGCAAGCATAGTAAATCAAGGCCAGGCATGGGATGTTGATATGGTAGTAAAGGTAAAAGAACCACTACCTGCAGAATACCATTACTTTAAAAAGGATCTAATCGTTTGGGGCTTTTTACATCTGGCTGCGTCGAAAGAGTGTGTAGAAGCAATGAGAAATGCTGGTACTACTGCGATTGCTGGTGAAACTATTAGTGAGGATGGAAATTTAGCATTATTAAAACCTATGAGTGCAATTGCTGGAAGACGTGCGGTATTTATGGGAGCTTATTATTTAGAAAAACAACATCAAGGAGAGGGGATTTTATTATCAGGTATTGAGGGAATCCCAGCCGGAAAAGTTGTAATCCTAGGTGGAGGGAATGCTGCAACTAATGCCTGTGATATGGCAATTGGAATTGGATGTAGTGTT
>OVBJ01000169.1:8859-85507 GCA_900406535.1 Noccaea bulbosa | reverse complement strand
CTCTCAGGTTCAACATCAGGCCTAGCTCGATCAAACGAGTCTGTAGCAGCTAGATCCCGCTATCCTATCGAGCCCGGTTTATGCACGGTCGGTCGAGTCCGGTTTATGCACGCCACTCTATCATGTCACTCGACCTCGTCTCTATCTTGATGTTCTACCAATCTGGTCGAGCTCGGTTTTTGCATGGACTCGATCGCTCCGTTTTTGCACCAGCTCGATCTGTCCAAGTTTTGCACCAGCTCGATCTGCCAGCACTCGAACTAGTCACTATCTGCATGTTGCACCCACTCGATCGAGCTCTGTTTTTGCAAGATCGATCTGCACGGTCCTTGCACGGACTCAATCGAGTGCACCGTTTACGCACGGACTCGATCGAGTGCTTGATCTCCACTCGATCCCAGCTCGACCTCTCCACTCCAAAACACCTGAAACTGACACAAATGTACAAGATGCAAGAATGATAGTCCTAAATATACTAAATGCCACATATGAGTGAATGCGAGTGAAAACAATGGAAACTAATGATTGTGAATGCAAAAAACACGCGAAACCAAGTGCTAAAAGCATGCAAAATGTGAACACATCAGTTTGGTCGCCGCAGAGGCTAGCCGGAGGTCGGTGTTTTCTCCCTTGTCGCCCCCTTTTCCCGACAAGCTTATTCGGGTTCTCAAACTGCTCCTTCTCGGGAAGGTATTTCTTATGATTCTCCCAGGAGGGTTATGTTCTCTCACGGTTTTCACGGAGCCGAAGATGCATCCTTGCCGCCGTGAATGTTTATTATCGCCGGATCCTTTAAACCGGAGGTCGGCTTCTTCCCCTGTTGTGTGGCCTGAGTTATTGTTATCTCCGCGGAGAAGTCATTCCCATGTACACTTCCAATTACGTTTCGTCCTATTCCTCGTCGGCGAAGGGACATCGGGATCTTGGATTCCCGTATTCGTCAGTTTTCATATCTTGTTCCGGCGTTGTATTTTGTCTATAGCTAGCTCTGTTTTGAAGAAGCTTCTACCAAGAAAGCTATGCTATATGGTAACTCGTGTCTCTTTTTGGGAGCGAGTCTCTTCACCATCCTTCATGAAAGGTAAGCGAATTACATTTGTCTTGATCTTTTCTATGAAAGGTGAACTGTGTTCGGTTTTAAAACCGAAAATCTTCTCCTCCTTTATGGAGCGAGTATTGTTAAGCTATGCATCGATGGCTATGGCTAAAGTCGAGCAAGCAGATTATGATCATGTTGTTGTGGTCTTGGGTCTAAAGAAAGCTGATGTCAAGTCTACCTATTTTGGTGGTGTTTTGCGGTTAGCTTCAGGCAACGAATTTAGTAGCAGAATCTTGTGTTCAGGAAATTCTGCCTCCCTCTCTATCTCAAAGGAAGAATCAATTAATTCATGGTGGTTGTTCTGAATTTATCTTGTTGTTTTCTTTCTTCTACCGTAGCTTGGTTGGATTGTATTGTAGCTTTAGTTTGAACTTTTATGTTGGATCCCTTCCTCTTTTTTTTTTTTTTTTTTTTTACAACAGGATCCCTTCCTCTTTTGAGAGGTGTAACCCAAGTTTGATCTATAAAATTCAGTTGTGCACAAAAAAAATGAAACATAGAGTATGACTTATGAAAGAGTTTAATAGATTAGTTATTATTATTAATACTTTTATGCATTCATTTAAAGGATAGTTTTTTTCTAAACTAAATATATAAATCTAGTAAAACTAAAATTGATGAACTGGAGTTTTTAATATAAATTCTAGCTTTTATAAATTAAAATTGTCTTTTCAAGTTCTAGCTAAAACTATTTAATTAATTGATGCTAATTATTTTGAGATACATGTACCATAAAGTAGAGCAATCTTAGCTACATAAATGGATATAGATATGTGCTAATCAGAGTGGACTAACCATTTATGATAAAACTGTCTTCTACGATCTCGCAGAACATTTTAATTAATAAAAGAAAATCTTTGAGTAGTACTTTTAATTAATGCAACTACGTACATATGTACGCGCATTTCAAATACAAATACCCTAAAATAAATCCTAACATAAATATAGATCTTGTTCTTTCTTATAGCAGGGTTAGCAAGAGAAGTGATACAAAGATGTGGAGGCTGAGGATCGGAGCTACGGCAGGAGATAAACCTGACTTGTGCACCACCAACAACTTTCTCGGAAGGCAGATATGGGAGTTTGATGTCAACGCAGGCTCTCCAGAGGAACTTGCTGAGATTGTGGAGGCTCGCCAGAATTTCTCAGACAATAGGTCAAATTACAAGGCCAGTGCGGATCAAATTTGGCGTATGCAGGTAAAAAGAAAAACTTGACCGCAGATAACATGACAGTAAATTGGTCTATACGGCAGAATTGTGGGAAAAAAAAAACAATTTTGTTTTTTTGAAAGTTTCTAAGGGAGAAGAAGTTCGAGCAGAAGATTCCTCCGGTTAAAATAGAGGATGCAGAGAAAATATCGTACGAAGAAGCGAGGGCAGCACTGAGAAGAGGAATACATTATATGGCGGCATTGCAGTCTGAAGATGGACATTGGCCAGCTGAAAATGCTGGTTGCATGTTCTTCAACGCCCCATTTGTGAGCTACACCATGCAACACTCATGTCCTTTCTATTAACTAAGTTTGATATAGTTAAAAATAAAAGAAAAATAACCTATGGTGCAAAGTAATATCAGGTCATATGCTTGTATATCACTGGCCATCTGGATCAGATATTCTCTCGAGAGCATCGGAAAGAAATGCTGCGTTATTTGTACAATCATCAGGTACCTGACGATCGATAGAAATACTTTTGTTTTTCTTTCTTTTTTTCTGTAAAGATTCATTAGAAAGAGTAACATTTGTGCAGTTTTATTAGAGTATTTGTAACACCTGCTTTCCATATACTTAAACCACATTTTCATAAAACAAGATTCTTATTAAATATGTTAAAGCATCATACAAAATGTTATGAAAATCCAATGAATCACGATAAATAACACCAAAAAGCAAGACAATCTTGAACAACTACTCAAGATCTCCATCTTCACATGAAAAAGGGAAAAGAAATGGGTGAGTAATGAATTACTCAACGAGGAGATCTCATTTCGGTCCACTGAAACATAATAGACATTTCTACCGGTTAAAATAAATATTTAAAATGTTAAGGCATGTATTTTAGATATTTAAACTTAATTTTAAAAAATAAAATATCATAAAAACTGACATGTTTATGAATCAAAAAATTATAAAACACCTACTATATTTTTTTAAAAACTGGTTAGTTTGAGTGGAATTGTTTTTTCTTTTTTTTTCTAAAAAATCGTTCTCCGTAGTTTTTGCCAAGTGACTTCAACGTTTTTATGTTTTTCTGTTTCATTCTTTTCCAAAACTGATCTAATCTAATTATACAGAACGAGGATGGTGGGTGGGGAATACACGTAGAAAGCCACAGTTTTATGTTCTGCACGGTCATCAACTACATCTGCCTAAGAATTTTTGGAGTAGAACCTGATCATGATGGTCAACAAAGTGCTTGTGCAAGGGCTCATAAATGGATCCTTGACCACGGTGGTGCTACCTATACGCCATTGTTCGGAAAGGCTTGGCTTTCGGTACGTCACATATACCAGTTCAAGATTAATCTATGATCATCATCTTCAGTTGGTTATTAATTTTCCTAATTAATTGTTCACTACAAATTATTAGGTTCTTGGAGTGTATGAATGGTCTGGCTGCAAACCGATACCACCAGAGTTCTGGTTTATTCCTTCTTGGTTTCCTATTAGTGGAAGTATGGATTTAACTTAACTCTTGGCATTGGTTACGAATTTTTTTCTTATTTAAAATTTGTTTAATTTAGCTTTGCGAATATTTTCATATACGTGCAGGCACTCTCTGGGTTTATTTACGGGATACTTTTTTGGCATTGTCCTATCTGTATGGTAAAAAATTTGTAACTACATCAACACCTCTCATTTTAAAGCTTCGTGAAGAGCTCTATCCTCAGCCTTATGCGGATATTAATTGGAGCCAAGCTCGCAACCAATGCGCAAAGGTAGGTTAAAGTCATATATATGCAGTGATCCATGTATAAAATGCCTTGTATGTTAATAAGTATTTCAAGGTTAATTGGTACTAACAAAGGTGATGATGATGCAGGAAGATTTATACCATCCACAAAATTTTGTACAAGATTTGTTTTGGAAAAGTGTTCATATGTTTTCGGAGAATATCTTAAATCGATGGCCTTTCAACAAGCTCATAAGAGAAAAAGCTATCCGAACGGCAATGGAAATCATGCACTACCATGATGAAGCAACCCAATACATTACTGGGGGAGCTGTGCCAAAGGTAAACAATTTTAGCATTTAAAACAAAAAAGTGAAACCAAGAAAAGTGATGGGCAATTTTTCAAAATATATCTTTTAAGTTTTTATTCCAAACGTAGACTCATAAGATTTATTTTCCAATAATAGTATGAATTCAACATAACAGTGATTTACAACTTCTTATTAATTAAAGGAATCTAAACTATAATTTGGAAAAAGAGAACCCAAAAACATAATTTTAATTTTATGTATAACTTATTTAGGGTAAAGAGGTGTTTTCACAAAACAGTTTATGCATTCTTTTGGAAATTTTAAGTTTAGTTTGCTAGACTTAGAACAAAAACCTTTTTTTGTCCATTTTAGGGTATTTCTCAAAAGCTGATATGTTTTTTATTTTTTTTTGGGATAACTACGCAGGTGTTTCATATGCTTGCTTGTTGGGCTGAAGATCCAGAGAGTGATTATTTCAAAAAACATCTCGCTCGAGTCCCTGGTTTCATATGGATTGCGGAGGATGGCCTGAAAATCCAGGTTAGTTTAATCTTTTAACTTTGAACCATTTGCTCCTACTATGATCCTCGTAGCGTTATCCTTTTCTCAAAAAAGAAAAAAAAAAAAATTATAATCTCCATGGCTACCTAACTATTTCACAGGCTTTGATTTGAAGATATTGGTTTTCCTTGATGCGTGCCAACGTTAACGACTGCTGAAAAAGTGATTAAAAATTAATACATCAGTTCATTAAAAAAGTCTACGATAATAATATAATATCATCGCCATATGTAAATAGAACTTTAGTTTTATAACATAATTTTTTCTTTAGTTTCGAAATTAAACTCTTAAACCATCTGTTTGAGATAGCACTAATTACTAACATCACGTGCAGACCTTTGGTAGCCAAATATGGGATACAGCCTTCTTGTTACAAGTCATGTTAGCCGCTGATGTTGACGACGAGATTAGATCAACGCTCATAAAGGGATACTCTTACTTGAGGAAATCTCAGCTTACAGAGAATCCTCCTGGTGATTATATCAAAATGTTCAGAGACATATCAAAAGGAGGCTGGAGTTTTTCAGACAAAGATCAAGGATGGCCAGTTTCAGATTGTATTTCTGAGAGTTTAGAGGTGCGACTCTTCTCTCTTTGAATTCCTTCCTTTGTGTTCATCTTATTAATTACTATTTGGCGTGTGTGGTTAGTGCTGCCTGATCTTTGACAACATGCCGTCTGAGTTTATTGGTGACAAGATGGATGTGGAGAGGCTTTATGATGCCGTCAATATGCTTCTCTATTTGCAGGTAATTATATTATTCTTTTCGAGAGTTATAAAGAAGTTAATTATTATATTTTGCACATACAAAAAATATATTGGCTCTTGGAATTCTCAAAAATACCTCATAAACTTACAAAAATAAGTTTTTGTTCATCGGTAAATTTAAAATACTACAAAGCCAAATCTAGTATTTCAAATTTTCAAAACTAAACCCTAAATCCTCAAAAACTAAATCTAAATCTTCAACTCAAAACATATTGGCTTGTGGATTTCTATTATATATATATTGTTTTTGTTGATTACATATTAATTATACTATTGAAAGTTACATCAAATTCATAAAACGAAATTATATATTACTGACATAGCAGAAAGGGTATACTGTATAGTATTTGTTAATATAAAATCCCACATGTTGGTTCTGTCAATAATTATTTTATCGTAACAACAGAGTGACAATGGAGGTATAGCCATATGGGAGGCAGCAAGTGGGAAAAAATGGCTAGAGGTACTTATCATTTATTCGTTCAATTTGTTTTTTTCAACAACGTAATTTTGTGAATTTGAGCTATGACGACAAAAACACAAACAATTAGGCTACCTATTTAGATTTTATGAAATGATACCTATATTATATAGCATTATGACAATGAAATGTTACGTTGTGTCAAACAGGTCTTAAAATTTTAAATAAGTATTACACTTGATTTTATATTTATAGACCATCGCATGTAGATTAGTAGTTTGTTCTATGGTCAACGCCATTCGGATTTAATCCCATATATATATATATATATATATTACATGTTGTTAACAAAAATGAAAACTTTCATTTATAAGTTTTTAACTTATATGTAATTTTCGGAAATCAACAGGTTACGATATTTGTTTTTAAAAAATAACCACCACAACCGTTATTTTTCAAGCTAATATAAGTTTTAATTTGTTTATTTGATTGAATCTTTTCCCTTTTTCTTATGTGTATAACTGAAATTAATATTTGTTATTTTTGTAAGGTTACTAAGTAATTATTTATTCTTACGTTGATACTTATATATAAAATGACAAAGATGTTTCAAAATCGAACGCAGTGGCTTAGTCCAATAGAGTTTATCGAAGACACAATCATCGAGCAGGAGTATCTAGAATGCACGGGTTCAGCGATAGTAGTGTTGTCTCGGTTCATGAAACAGTTTCCAGAGCACAGAACAAAAGAGGTCACAGGGTTTATAACGAAGGGAGTGAGATACATAGAGGATATGCAAATGCGAGATGGTTCATGGTATGGAAACTGGGGTGTATGTTTCATCTATGGAACCTTCTTCGCAGTCCGAGGTCTAGTGGCTGCAGGGAAGACTTACGATAACTGTGAGGCGGTTCGTAAAGCGGTTCGGTTCCTTCTCGAGATACAAAACATTGAAGGTGGTTGGGGAGAGAGTTATCTCTCTTGCCCTAACAAAAAATATACTCCTTTGGATGATAACAGGACCAATGTGGTGAACACAGGACAAGCACTGATGGTTCTAATTATGGGTGGTCAGATGGAGAGAGACCCTTTACCCGTTCATCGTGCTGCAAAAGTGTTGATCAATTCGCAGATGGATAACGGCGATTTCCCACAACAGGTATGGTTTTTGTTATCCTGGTTTGATTAAAAGACTTCTAAAAATACCACAAAACTAAAACTAAACCTTAGACTTTCAACTGAACTTCAAACCCTGAAAATAAACCCCAAACTTAAGATTTTAAACTCAACCCCAAATGTTTTAAAAATAATCCCTTTTAAAATCATTTTTTAGTGTTTATGGTTTTATGGACAAAAAATCGTTTATTGATATTTTGAAAAACTAAAACTAGTGATATATATATTTGGAGCAAAGACTTATTTTAATGATATTTTAAAAGTATTCTTCATGTTTATATAATTATTTATTTATGTAAATGAATATTTTGCAGGAAATAAGGGGAGCTTACAAAATGAATATGCTGCTACATTATCCAACCTATAGGAACATGTTCACTCTTTGGGCACTCACATATTACACGAAGGCTCTACGCCTACTCTTCTGATGATGATGATGGCACCAACCCTTCAGCCACAGGGTGAAAGCAGTCGTCGAAAAAGCCAGTATCGCCGTGGTTAGCTCTCACCGGTAATCCCTTTTTCAAAAGCTCCTTGCACCCTAAAAAATTCCAATGTGTTACTTAGAAGGTTTATCAGAACTAAATTAAAAACTTGGTTACATATATAAATTCTCTAAAATTTCTTCGGGTTTAAATTTAAAAACAACCATAAGACAAATTTTGTGATGTCCCAAAAAAAAAAAAAATTGTATAGTTTAGATAAGAGAAAATTTCATAAAAATACCTTAACTAAATTTCGAAATTTTTTTGAATACCCCAACTATTTTTGTGCCAGAACAATAATCCAACTATTATGTTTGTCTATTTTAATACATAAACTTTTTAAACCGAACTCATTTAACACATTCGGTTTAGCAGAAAGTTAACTTATGTTATTTTTTGTTTTTTAATAATTAAATAAAAAGTTATATTAAATTTCAAAAAATTAAATAAATAAAAACTAAAAAAATACCTGAAAATACAAAAAAAAAAATAGAAAGTAACAATTTAAATAAATAAAAATTGTAAACTATTTACAGAAAAAATAAAAAAAATCTTTTCAATCTTAGAAAAAACATCAAAAATTCCCAAAAACTAAAAAAAAATCATAACTTCAAAATACATATTAGCATGTTTCATAACTTGTTCACCTTTTCATGTTTATGAATCCTTATATAGTTGTTTTTTCAAAACTCAATATTGGTTTTGTTTGAACTAATTTTTTTACTTTTTTATTTTTAATTTTATTTTGTGTCTATTTGTAGTTTTTTCCCCAAACTTAAACATGAACTAATAAATATTTTAATCTAAAATTTGAAAATATTTTTCACAACTTAATTTTTTTACCTAATATTTTTTTTTTTTTGTATTTTTGAAAGGATATTTTTTAAAAATTAGGTTCTTTACAAAGATATATCAATTTAATTAATATATCTAAAATACAAGATTTAATTTATTATTCTCAGTTTTAGTTTTAGTGAAATTTTTGGGATTTTTTAAAAATTTACTGGAATTTTTTTTGAAATTTAATATAAAATTTTATTTAAATATTAATATTTTATTTAAAAAAATAACAGAAGTTAACTTTCTGTTAAATTGATTTTGTTTAGAAGCATTGTTTGAGAAAGAAAGATAGGAAGATCTTAACAGCTCAAATTGATCGCTTCTCTGGAAAAGAAGGTGGTTATGCAGTGACCTCTATGCCAATGACATACTCTGTTTTTGTTTTTTTAGGTTTTACCCTGCGGTCTTGGTTCTTTTAATCCTTTAAAGCTCATTTCTATTGTGGCTTTTTGTACAAACATTGTTATGTTCAAAAAGAAAATAATACAATTAAAATTCAGAAAAAAAAAAAGTGGATTCTGTTTAAAAAGAATATGTATTAAATATTAAAATAGACAAACAGAATAGTTAGAGTATTGTTTTGAATACAAAAAAAATAGTTGGGGTTCTAAAAAAACTTTTTGAAATTTAATTAAGGTATTTTTATGGAATTTTGCCTTTAATAATAAACGTTTGGATCCCTGAAGGATAAAAGAAATCATGCTGTTTTCGTATTGGAAAAGCGAACATCGTGCTGTTCTACCTTTTTGCTTCCGTAAAGTTTAAACTCTGACGAACGGAGTGGAGAGGGGCAGAGAGAGAGAGAGGGAGAGCCAAAAGCCGACGAGACGGAGTGACGATGACTCTGCAAAGCTTCCTTAAAACCCTAAAGACAGCGAAACGAACTTACCCATTTTCAATCTACAACCTCCTAATCTGTTCTTCCTCTATAAACCAAACTCTGGATTCACCGGCAAAACCAATCTCCGATCTTAATCTCTCCACCCTTCGCCGTATTTTATCCGACCCAGACATCAAATCCTGGAAATGCGTCTCCCTCTTCAGTTTCATCCTCGAAAACCCGTCTCTTTTCTCGTTCCAGCCCGATCTCAACACTCACTCGTCTCTCACTCTCCGCGTCTTGTCGGAGAGGAAGTTCTCAGACGCGCAGAGACTATTGAAACCCAACATTCTCAGGTTCCCTTTTCACGCCATAGCCTCGAGCGTCGTCAGTGAAACTGGCTTCGAGAAGAAGGTCGTTGCGAGGTTCTTTAACTCGATGCTCGTGGTTTATTCAAACAACGGTAGATTCGATGAAGTAGTCCAAGTTTTTGAGTATATGAAGAACAACGAGATCAAGGTTGATGAAAAGTCTCTAACTTTGCATCTCCTAAATCTCAAAAGATGTGATCAGATGGAACTAGCTAACGGTTTCTTTCGTCTAATGGTTGGCTCTGGATTAGATGTTGCGACTGTGTACTCTCTAACGGTTGTTGTTTCTTCGTTGTGCTGCAACGGAGAGATCAAGAGAGCGAGAGAATTGGTGGAGGAGGTGAAGATCAAGCCTAACATCGTTACGTTTAAGTCGATGATTGATTGCTGTGTCAAAAGATGGGATTTTGAAGAGCTGGATTTGGTTCTTAAGCTAATGGAGAAAGAAAGCGTGACGCTTGATCTCGATGCTTACAAGATCTTGATCGGAGGTTTCACTAGTTACGGCAAAGTTGAAGAAGCAGAGAGGTTGGTTTCGAGAATGCATGATGAGAAGGTGAGAGTGGAGACTCATCTTTACAATTCCATCTTGAATGGGTACGCTCGAGTCGGATTAGTGGAGAAAGCGTTTGAGTTACAGAGCGTAATGAGTTCTCGAGGCGTTGTTCCTGATAAAGATACGTATTGGGCGTTGGTGGATGGTCTCTGCAAAGCTGGGAAAGTGTGTGAAGCGGTGAGGTTGTTGAACGAGTTGCGAGCAAACGAGTTTGAGGTCGATGAAGCCATGTATATGACGTTGATCCAAGGGTGTTATAGCGCAGGAATGGTAGAGAAATGTTTGGAAGTGGTGGCTGAGATGATTAGTGAAGGTCTCATTCCTGATGCTACAGTTCTTGAAAAGTTAGCTGATGCGTTGTTTGAAGTGAACAGAGTAGAGGCACAAATGATGGTTACATTCTTGGTTAAGAGTGGCATCAAACCAAAACACTCTTTTGATTTAGGTCCCAAGGAAATAAGGTTGTGCCAAGAGTGTTTTACTAAGGTGTGAAGAGGAGTTTGATTAGGTTAATGGATACAAAAACAAAGTTTTATTTTGCAATCTCTCTTACCAACAACAATTCAAAACGATCCTTGATCAAAAAAGATAAAATTATCTCTTTGTTATACCGTTAAACAAACTACTCATTTCCCCCAAGTAAAAAACATTGCAGATAAAATAACTTTTTTGCTTTCATTACACCATGAGACCCTGAGGAGGAGCAGCAGCAGGAGCCTTTGGTTTAGGTTTGTCAACAACAATTGCCTGAGTGGTCAGCACCATTCCAGCAACCGAAGCAGCGTTCTGAAGCGCACATCTCGTCACTTTCGCGGGATCAATCACTCCGGCTTCCAACAGATTCTCATACACATCGGTCATGGCGTTGTAACCGAGCTCCCAGTCGCTGTACATGATCTTCTCGACCACGACTTCTCCTTCGACTCCAGCGTTCTGCGCGATAAGCGCAGCTGGTGCCACCAATGCCTGCATTCAAAACACATAAACGGTCACAAGACGTTCATTTTCTAAGCCTTTAAGAAAAGAGTGTTGAGACTCTCAAGAATCTTACCTTCTGTACTATATCAGCTCCAAGACGTTCATCAGCATCTTCAAACTTCTCCTTAATGGCAGGAATAACAGTTGAGAGATGCACCAAAGTCGCACCACCACCGGGAACTATACCTTCCTCGATAGCAGCGAAAGTGGCGTTCTTTGCATCCTCGATACGAAGCTTACGGTCCTCAAGCTCAGTTTCAGTTGCTGCTCCGACTTTAATGACGGCAACACCTCCAGATAGCTTAGCGATTCTCTCAGCGAGCTTCTCTGAGTCATACACAGAATCTGTCTCGAAAAGCTCTTTCTTCAGCTGGGAGATCCTAGCTTGTAGCTCGTCCTTGGAAGCTGCATCTGCGATCAGCGTAGTCGAGTCTTTGCTAATTGTGACTTTTCTTGCAATACCTAACTGTTCTATGGTTGTGTTTTCGACCAACAAGCCCATGTCAAGAGCTTGGTACTCAGCTCCTGAAGAACACAAACACACATAAAAAAGTTCAGAGCACAACAACAGAGAGAAGACTAAACACAAGCAATGTCTCTGCATATATACCTGTCAAGATTGCAATATCCTGAAGCATAGCTTTTCTTCTTTCTCCAAATCCTGGAGCTTTAACGGCGACAACATTGAGGACACCGCGGAGTTTGTTCACAACAAGAGTTGCCAAGGCCTCGCCGGTGACATCCTCTGCGATAATCAACAATGGAGCTCGAAGCTGAGTGGTCTTCTCCAAGATTGGGATGATGTCTTTGATTGCAGTGATCTTCTGATCAGTGATCAACACCCGAGCATTCTCAAACTCAACCAAAAGTTTCTCAGGGTTTGTAACAAACTGAGGTGAGATGTAACCTCTGTCAATCTGTAATTCAAGGTAAAGAAACCAAATTAGTCATTAGCAAATCAAACTGGAGTTGGAAAAAGTTACAAAAGACAAGAACTCATACCTCCATTCCTTCTTCGACTTCGACAGTGGTCTCAAAAGAAGATGAAGATTCAATGGACAAAACACCATCAGGTCCAACTTTGTCAATGGCATCAGCAATCATTGTTCCCACAAGCTCATCATTTCCAGCAGAGATTGTAGCCACAGCTAAAAAAAATTATAAAGCACACGTATCATCAAACATATTTGATTAAGCAAAACAAGACTGCATAAACAGGAAAGGTCACTGGAAAAAAAGTTAGTACCTTTGATGTCATTACGGCCTTTGACAGGTCTAGCTTTCTTCTCAAGCTCTTCTATCAAACCTGCAACAGTCTTATCGATTCCTCTCTTGAGAGAAACTGGATTAGCACCAGAAGTTACACTTAACAATCCATGTTTGATAATCTCCCGAGCAAGGATAGATGCAGTGGTTGTCCCATCACCAGCAGAGTCATTAGTCTTACTCGCAACCTTTCACACAACAACAACACAACAAATAAACCAACCAGATCAGTTAACAGAAGTGATAACCAAAGCTAAGGCTCTCTAACACAGCAACACCAACCTCACGGATAAGAGCTGCACCAGCATTTTCCATGGCATCAGGAAGCTCAATAGCTCTTGCAATGGTGACTCCATCATTCACAACCTTGGGGCTTCCAAATTCATCCAACACAACATTCCTTCCTGAAGATAGCAATCGCAAAACCCCAAGATAAGGCAAAAGAGGGAGATCAAAATGTGTACATGAGAGAGTGAAGAGCAACTAAATAATACCTCTTGGGCCAAGAGTGAGACCAACACAATCAGCGAGCTTGTCAATACCAGCTTGAAGAGCAGCTCTTGAACTCTGGTCAAAAGCTATTTCCTTTACATTTGCTCTAACACTGAAACGTCTGTTCGCTTTCCTGTAGCTTACCCTTTGACCTTTCTGCTGGTTTCCTCCACTTAGCTTCCCCTGCACAATCACAAAGACGAGAATCTCAATTAAAGCAGATTCATTTTCATGTAAATCTCAATCGATTTGTTCAATCTCCCAAGAGAAAGTAACCATTTTTTCCACCACTAAAGCATAAAGAAGCTGAATTAGATAAAAAGTAACCATTTTTTCACCAACCCAGTAACCACTAAAGCATACACACACAAGCAAGCCGGATTGAGAGAAATAGCAATTGAAAAAGAAATGAAGATAAAACGGAAATGGCTAGTTTTCACCTGTCGTGAGGAGCAGAGGACGGAGGCGGNGGGGGTTTTGGGGCCCCCTTTTTTTTTTTTTTTTTTGCAGAACGAGAGCAAACGAGAACGTTGTTGATTTTGTGTGGATAAGGAAATGGTTTGTTTAGTCTAGAGACGAGTGAGAGGGGGTTAGGGTTTATTAGATAAATGGAGAAAGGATCCAGAAGATTCTTTGCATTTCGTAAAGAGGAACCGTTGATTTTTTTTTAAAAAAAGGCTTCTTCACCTACTTCGTTTTTTTCTTCTCTTTTTGTTGTTCTTAAGGCCTTTTTGTTTTACTTGCTTATGGCCCAAAACGCAAAACCGCACTCAGAAACTAGAAACTTCATGGTCCATCTACTCTGGCTTTTACAGATTGGTTGCCTATAGTCAAATGAGACTAGGTGGAAGTTGAAATTGATCAAAGCGATCAAAGGTTTTTCTATCACTTTTAACCTGCGAAGTTGAAATTTTGATCAAATTACACCTCGCAATATACTAGATTGTTTACCTAATGTTGTTCATAGGATGTTTCACCTAAGATTTGCGGTTTTTAAGAATCTTGTTCCTTGAACTTCGAAAAATTTGTGATTGATAAGATTCTTGATTTGGTTTTACTAAGATTCTCGTTACCATGGGCGTAATTTTCTAAGCTTAGATCCTCTGGCCTCTGCATCAGCTACATTCGCCATCTTCCATAATCCATCCTGATCAAGCTCATCTTCCAAGCATCGGTCTACTTATTATGCAAAAAGCACAATGCTCCTATTTTCACTTCCATCTCCATACCATCATCATCATCAATTCGATAAGCCCTTGACCACTGCTTCATGTCTTTCCCGACACCAGCAGGTTGTATTAGATTGCCTCCTTAAGCTTTTGGGCTTGTTGTGAGCTTGATTCAACAAATAAACAAAAGAAACTGCAGGACGCTAATTTTTTTGTTTGTGACTAAATTAAAACCCTAAGTTTTTTTTGTTTTGTTTTAAGAAAACCTTATGTTAAACTTTACCTTTTCTAATATCCTTTTACAAAAAACAAAAAAAAACAAACTTTACCTTTTCTACGAATCAAGAAATTAATGTAACCTTTTTTTTAAAAAAAAAAAGGAAAGTTATGTTACCAATCAGAAAAGTCTTCTAATTTAGAAATTAGAATGAAAAAAGAAAATTGTTCGCTTATAAAAAGGAGTAGTAGTCATCACAAAGCAACACAGCACAATTAAGAATTTCTCTAACCTCTAACTGCTAACTTGTCGTCTAATTTCTCAATTTGTTTTCTCAGTATAATCCAAACTCTCTTTCTATGTTTCTCGAATCCTCTGTTATTCCGATGGACGATGCAAAGTCGGAGACTTCATCAGACTCGAGAGACTCTTTCTTGCCTCCCAAGAAACGCATGAGACCTCTCAACGACGACGAACCCGACAGTGCCCTAGCTCCGACCACGACAAAGAAGGTTGCGCTCTCAGGCAATGCAAAATACAAGGGAGTGGTTCAGCAGCAGAACGGTCACTGGGGCGCTCAGATATACACAGACCACAAAAGAATTTGGATCGGCACTTTCAAATCGGCTGCGGAAGCCGCTAGGGCATACGACAGCGCATCCATCAAGCTCAAAAGCTTCCACGAAGCTAACTCGCATCGGAACTTCCCTTTGTCTGACTTCACGGTCCACGAACCGGAGTTTCAACAAAGCTACACAACAGAATCTGTGTTGAACATGAT
Organism: Noccaea bulbosa; assembly: GCA_900406535.1. NCBI lineage: Eukaryota > Viridiplantae > Streptophyta > Magnoliopsida > Brassicales > Brassicaceae > Noccaea > Noccaea bulbosa. The sequence continues at coordinate 70,302 of OVBJ01000169.1, read as the reverse complement.
CAAAGACGGCTCTTACCAACAAAAGTTCACAGACTTTCTCAGAATCCGTTCTCAGATCAACACCGTGGGATCAAAACAGAGGCGAGGAGATGAAGAATCGAACAAGTGTGTCTCTTACACGCATCTTTTCCGGAAGGAGTTGACAATGAGCGATGTAGGGAAACTCAACAGGCTTGTGATACCTAAAAGGCATGCAGTGAAGTATTTACCTTCCGTAAGGGATGATCAAAACGAGATAGAAGAAGGAGAAATAGTGGAAGATGTTGAGCTTTTGTTTTACGACAGGGGAATGAGAGAGTGGAGGTTTAGGTATTGTTATTGGAAAAGCAGCCAGAGCTTTGTCTGCACCACAGGATGGAAAGGTTTCGTGAAGGACAAGAAACTCAAGAAAAAAGATGTTATTGACTTTTACACTTGCGATGTTAAGACGTTAGAATTAGGTCAAAGCAAGAGGTTCATGATGATTGATGTTCATCGCTTTTCAGACGATGATTCTCCAGTGGTCACCGACGAGGAAGTAAACAAGATTGCTCGTGTCGGTACTGAGGAAGAAGTGAAAACAGAGAGCTTCCTTAGCTCGAAATTACTAGAAGATGTAGAAACCAAATCTGAGGAGAAGAAAGGAGGGTTTATGCTTTTTGGTGTTAGAATCCAATAGCTGATTTTTTGTGTGTTTTTTCCCTTAATTAGGGATTTTAATATGTAGTGTGGATCATGTGTAATTTGTGTGTCGCATGTTCTTTAACCATTTTTGTTTGTTTTTGTCGCATGTTAAACAATAGCATGACATATTTCGTCAAAGAAATAAAATAAACTAACTTCTCCTACAACTTCTGTGTTAGGAATTTTCTGCAACCACAAACTAACTTCTCCTATCAAATTATGTAGCTGAAAGTTCCTCTTTTCACCAGTAAGTAATCGTTGGACAGTTTGATTGTCTCCCTCAAACACTACATGCGTATATCTTCTTATCCAGCATTGTTGTATGCCAATGAATAAAGCCTCAAATCACTCTTTTGTTCTGTTTTCTTAATGTTAAAAAAATTATAAGAAAAAAGATAAACAGCAAGAGATCCCAATTTGTCTTACTTACAATTATAATTGATCTTACTAAAATATAAAAACATCATAGCAATCGCATATTACAAAAACACAAATCAAAATGTTTGAAGTAGAAGAAAAAACAAAACAAAAGATTCACGAGGTGGAAGTTTACTACTGTTTTAGTTTTTTTATTTTCTACAAGCTATACATCGAATCGAAGAAGACGAAAGTTAAAGACACAGTCACACAGATGTTACATCCAAAAGTTCTTGGTCTCATGTTCAATTGCTGCATACAATTTATAGCAGAGGAAAAAGGGTTGCAAATTGGACAAAATACTTGTATAGGATTGAATCAGAAACAACAAAAGTAACGAGCATCTCCAGAATAATTGCAAAGTAATGATATTACAGTATTATCCGTATTCAATAATTTTTTAGTACAGTAGGTGGAAACATAAAATTAGAAACAATTTTGGAAAAAACACAAATTTAGAGACAAGAAGTCATCTTCGAGTCTTTTGCCAGAAAATCAAGACAGCCATCTCTCAACTCCTCTACCTTTCTTCCTTGTGAAACTACGGAACCCTAATTTCTTCTTTCCCTTTTCTAGATTAAGGAAACCCTAAAATTGTTCATCTAATCGCACGCTTTTCAATTCGGTAAATCGATGCGGTTTCTAGGGTTCGTGGGGATTCGACATTGATAGCTTGAAGGGGATTTTCTCTACTTTTTCTAAGGGTTTCGTTTTTTTTGATCTCCCGATGGCGAAAGGTACAGCGACTGGCGAGTCTTTGGTTGTTTCACAGGTTCGTACAGGTTGCAAAAGAGAGCTGCAATTCGTTTTGAAATCTCAGTCTGAGATCTGTGGTGGCGAGTCTCTAGGTCGGACGCGAGCGAGCAAGAACTCGAATAGCGACTCCAGAAGCCCGGATTTGAACAAGAAACAGTGTCTTCGTCGCTCTGGTTTGAAGAGTGGGATCAAGAAGATGCGTCTTGTGAAAGATGAGGAAGAGGAAGTTGAGAGTGTTGTTGTAATTGAAGAAGAAGATGAAGAAGAAGAAGAAGAAGATGAAGGTAGTAAGAGTGATGTTGTTGATATCGATGAGGGAAAAGGATTGTTTAGTGACTCTGTGAGTGTAGAAGAAGAGAAGAAGATTGAGAATGTGGTGATGAAAGAAGCTGAAAAGGAAACTTGGAGTGTGATTGAGAGAGAAATAGTTGTTGCTTGTCCTGCGAAGCTAAGTTTGTTACCAAAACTAGCTTCAAGATCTTGCTGTGTTAAGCTAGAAAGGGATGTGGTTTATGGAAAACCAGGGAGAAGGTTGACACGATCAATGTCCAAGTCTGAAGGTACCAAATCCGAGGCTAATGGTGATGATGAAGATCATGAAATTCCAGAAAGCGAAGCTAAACGTAACGAAGATCCTATTGTTGATGGTTCTACTTCAGCGGCGTATGTGAAAGAGGAAGAGCAAATGAGTGTGGATCCATGCCTTGTGCATCCAGCTGGAGCATCAGAGACGAGTGGTGATAAGAATGCGGTGAGTGATACAGTAGATAAGCCATTGAGTGGTGATAAGAATGCGGTGAGTGATACAGTAGATAAGCCGTTGAGTGGTGATACTGTTGTTGTTGATGATAAGAATGCGGTGGATGATACAATAGATACGCCATTGAGGAGGTTCACTAGGTCACTAATCAAACAAGAAAGTGATTTGGAGAGTCCTGATTTGGAATATAAGACCGAATCAGAACCAGCCAATGATGTCGAAATGGTTGATGTTCAAAGTCCTTTAGTTACTACGACTCCAAAGAAGCGTGGAAGGCCTAAGAAATATTCAAGGAACTTCCCTGCGAAGCTGAAAGAGCTCTTCGATTGTGGAATACTTGAGGGACTAACTGTGTACTATATTCGATGTGCAAAGGTATATGATGATGGCTTTTNGGTTTTTTTTTTTTTTTTTTTGTATTTTCGTGTCGAATAAGGATTTTGTATGTAGCTGATGGTGTATGTATGTCACTATCTTGTGGTAGATGAGAGAGGCAGGGACTAGAGGGCTTAAAGGAGTAATAAACGGATCAAGCGTTTTGTGCTTTTGTGGTTCTTGCAAAGGAAATCAGGTTAGTGATATTAACTGTTCTTGAAGGTATATCGTAATTGGTGGCCTTGCAGGTTGATGTAACTATTTAAAATTTTTGTTAACGTAGGTGGTGAGCCCGGGTGTGTTTGAGCAGCATGCTTCAAGCGCGAACAAGCGCCCGGCTGAATATACGTTGCTGGAGTCAGGATGCACGCTTCGTGATGTCATGAATGCAATTAAGGAAACTCCATTGGCTTCGATGGAAGAGAAACTTCGTCTTGTGGTTGGACCAGCTTTCAAGAAATCTAGACTGTGTCTCAGTTGCCAAGGTTGCTGATCGGTTCATTGGTTTGTTGCAAACATTATAAAGACTGTGTTCGCTTGCTTTTTTTCACGTTTTAGAGAATTTAGTTTGGTTTCTCTGATTTGATTGCAGGTCCAATGGTTGAGCCTTGTGACACAAAGTCATTAGTGTTGTGCAAATCGTGTTTTGAGGGAAAGGATACGGAACTCCATACCAGTCCTTGTAAAGCAAATGATGATCTTAATGGGTATGTCTCATCTTTTTTCTTTTTTACCGTTTCTTTGTAGTTAAACCATGTAACGTGTATTATTATGAGCTGTATATTACTCTATAATATGGCTGCTTATGTAGAATTTTGGAATTACTATGTATGACTTTATTCTTGGGTATATCTAATACACTACTTGCTATGTTGACCCTTTATTTATTTGATTGATTCTATATCTGCCCTCAATTTTTCTACAGACTGTCTACGCCAATTGTGGCTCCAAGAACTGTCCTTAGTAGGTCAGTGAACAGTCCTGGCCAAAGTAAGAAGCGAGAACAACCACCCAGAAAGTGAGTATTGTTGTTCTGCTTTCTAGTTGTATTTTGTTCCGTTTTGTTATAGTACAATTACCTCGCAATCTCTTATTTATCATTATGGACTATTTAAGAATGTAAGTTTTAGAAATGTGCGATATAGTCTTCAGTTATGTAGAGGCCTAAGCAAACAGAATTCTGTCAGGACTAAGATACATATATATCTCTATTACATCATATCATATTTGCTGACCTTAAACTATGCTAACTATATCTTGGTGGTTCTACAGGTCATCTGAGCCAAGTATGGTTCCAGGAACTAGTCCGTGTGAGTCAAAATCCAGCTCAGTCCAAAGCAAAAGCCAAGGGAAACTTACCAGAAAGTGAGTAGTGTCGTTATAATTGTAACAGCAATTATCCGATGTATCTATGATCTTAGTGCTAGATTGCTCTCTTTCCTTACTCTCTGTCATACTTCTATTAGTTCTCAGTCTATCTTTTTGTCATTTCGAAAGGGACTTGCGGCTGCACAAACTTGTTTTTGAGGATGATATACTGCCAGATGGGACCGAAGTGGGTTATTTTCTTGCTGGAAAGGTTAGATCTGCATGACAAGTGGCTTGTTTTTCCTTCTTGTGACTTTGTCTACTCCAACCATTTCGGTCATTGTGCAGAAAATGCTTGTCGGCTATAAGAAGGGATTTGGGATACATTGTTCTTGTTGCAACAAAGTGGTAAGCTCTCTTTAACACCAAATTACCTTTCCTTCCATCAAGTATAGGGCTCTGAATCAGCCTTTTATTATCATTTATGGGACCAGGTTAGTCCTTCATCGTTCGAGGCCCATGCTGGCTGTGCAAGTCGTCGGAGGCCGTAAGTTCCTTGCAACTATTTCCTTATTTTATGCTCCAGTAGTAATGAGTTTACTAACCAGTTTGTTTTCTGTTGATGATTAGGTTTCATCACATTTATACAACCAATGGAGTTTCTCTTCATGAACTATCAGTAGTACTATCAATGGACCAGAGGTTTTCCATTCGTGAAAACGACGACCTCTGTACTATCTGTAAGGACGGGGGTGAGCTCTTGTGTTGTGATACCTGTCCAAGATCGTATCATACAGGTTTGGTTTCTGCAATTTTTTCCATGTTTCTTTCTTGGAGTTCTTCTATTGCCATTTGAAAATGTGTTTGGAGCATCACCTTTCTGTTTTGGTTTGATCTAGTATGTGCTTCTCTACTAAGCCTTCCGAGTGAGAGGTGGTCCTGCAAATATTGCGTGAGTATGATTGAGAGAGAGAAGTTTGTGGATAGCAATCCCAACGCCATTGCAGCTGGGAGAGTTCAAGGAGTTGATGCAATTGCTGAGATTAGCAAAAGATGCATTCGAATTGTCAGCTCACTCCCAAGTGAGCTCCCAAGTGTATGCGTGTTATGCAGGTGAATAATGTTTGATTCAGAAGATGCGTTTACATTGGCTGCTTCTCTCATAATTGATACAATTTCCTTCTGAGAATGACCTTTTTTACTTAATTTTTGTTGTTGTTGTTGCAGAGGTCATACTTTTTCCAGGCTAGGCTTTAATCCTCGCACTGTGATTATCTGTGATCAGGTAATATCTTATTGTTCATTGCTGCATTGAGACCTGTGCCCTCTTAATATCTGCATCTGGTTTTCACCATTTTTTCCCGGTTTCTATGTTTTCTTCTGCAGTGTGAAAAAGAATTCCACGTTGGCTGTTTGAAAGAACATAAGATTGCTGATCTCGAGGTGTTCCATCTCTTTGGCTCTTCCTTTCTTCTTTCTTAATCTCTTCTCTGGTGAAAACTCAGTGTTCATATTATGCATGTCTTAATAGGAACTACCTGAAGATAAATGGTTCTGTTCCCATGGGTGCAAAAATATCAACACTACATTGGGCAGTTTGATAGATGATGGAGGAGAGAAGGTCAATGACAACTTTCTGGATTTTGTAATGAAGAAGCATAAACCTGACGAAGAAAGCTGTCCAGATGATAAGACCACTCCAGATATAAGATGGAGGGTCCTTAGCGGGAAGCTGACCTCTTCGGATGATACAAAAGCATTGCTTGCAAAGGCAGTTTCTATTCTTCATGTAACTCCTCCCAGCCTCACACCAAGCTCTCACGTTTCTTTACCCCTTGTATTCTTTATTTTGAAGGTTTTTAATTCGTCTCTTGTAACCATGGTTATGTTATAGGAACGGTTTGATCCTATCAGTGAATCTGGAACCAGGGGAGATCTCATACCAGCCATGGTGTACGGGTAAGTTGTAAACTTTGTAAATCCACATTATTCTGTATGCTCGGGAGACCCCGTTAACAGATGAAACAACTCTGGGTGTGGTACAGAAGGGAAACAAAGGCCCAAGACTTCAGTGGCATGTACTGCACTATGTTGACTGTGGAGTAAGACTCTTCTTTCTTCTCAGTCTAGTCTACTTTTCGCGACGCATGTTTCATCTTTTTCTTATATGTTTTCTTCTTTCTCTCTCTCTCTCTCGCGCTTGTGCAGTGAGGTGATTGTTTCAGTGGGAATATTTAGGATATTTGGATCAGAACTTGCAGAACTCCCTCTGGTTGCTACCAGCAAAGATTGTCAAGGGAAGGTAATTAGTCTCTTCTTTGCGACAAGTGCCTGTCACTTATCTAATGGTCAAGAACACCCGCTAGTTTATACAGATATATATATATATATATATATATATATATATGCATTGTGATCGGATTTGTAGATGGAAAATGCTTGTGAGTTAAATGGTTACTTGGTTTAATAATTTACGACTTTGATGTAGGGTTACTTCCAATGCCTGTTTGCTTGCATCGAGAAGCTGCTAGGGGGACTAAATGTGAAACATCTCGTGCTTCCAGCAGCAGATGAAGCCAAATCCATATGGACAGACAAATTTGGTTTCACCAAGATGAGCCAAGAGGAGGTACTGTACTGTATATAAAACTGGTCAATAAAACTTATATTTTAATGAAATCACATTATCTAAAATAACACATTTTGGCTCTGTGGGTGTGTTTAGGTGAAGGGATATAGAGAAGACTACTCGGTGATGGTCTTCCATGGAACATCTATGTTGAGAAAGACGGTGCCTGCAAAACCTGAAGACAGTACGGAGGAGTAAAGGCTCAAGAAGTTTGTTTTTTTTTTTTTTTTTTTTTGGATTTTTGGGGGGTTTTGAAAGTCGGTGAAAGGATTGGAGGATTAAGTATTGTTATTCTTCTTGTCTTGGATCTAATTTTCGGGTAGTAGCCGCCGTATTCATCATGTACAGGTTTTTCCACTAATGTTGTCTTTCTTAACAAATGAAAGAGAGCAGAATGGGTAAGAGAATTTGGTTTTGGTAGAAGCGTAGAGAGAGAGAGAGAGAGAGAGTGTGTGTGAGAAGTAAGTTAGCATAAAACCATTTCTAACTCCTCTTTGGGTATTCTTTTGGTGCTTCTTAAATCTTAATGATATTATTATGTGAAGCTATTTTTTTGTATTTATATAATGCCAACAAAAGGGGAAGAAAAATGGTTCTGAAATCCTTTCTTTGTGCACCATGCAAGTCTCTCAGTCTCTCTCTAGTGCAAAGTCTGCAAAGCTTGAAAAATTAATGGTCTGAGACTTTGAGTTGGAATTATTGGGCTTCATATTTGGGCCTTTAACCTTCGATTTCATTTTTGCCAACATAATGTTTGTTATAAACCGCCTGGTTCATTATTTTAAATAACTTAAACCAAAAACCAAATATAATGTTTGTTATAAACCGCCTGGTTCGTTATTTTAAATAACTTAAACCAAAAACCAAATATAATGTTTGTTATAAAAATGTGAGAAACCGAACTAAATCAAATTAATCCGGGCTTGTTCTATAATAATTTAAACTTGACCAAAACGAACTGAGTAAAGTGAACCGTTGACTATGGTTTATAATTTTTAAAATAAACTAATTTTTATTTATTTTGGCTATGGTTTCACATGTTATCAAACCATAAAAACCGAAAACCAAAGAAACCAGGCGAAAATTAAACTGTAAACCACCCCTAGTCCCGAAAATGTAAAATATTATTATGTTAGGAAAGTTGAATAAAAGGAATAAACGTTTCAAATTATGGAAAGGATGATGGGTTCATCGAACCGGGTTTTTGCCTTTGGTTTATTATTGAAATTATAGAGATCTACTAAGCGGGAAGGAGCGCCTCCAAAGAATTTCAAACTAAAAAAAAATCAAAAAAAGAAAAAAAAGCGAAGCAACCGTGGGCAAAATGCCCTTTCATTTCCCAATAAATTACAGCTCTGCCATTGCTCTTTATTGCCTTTCACTTTACCTTTTCCTCTTTCCCCCAAACTCATTTCCGTTTTACCGATCGCACTTCTTCTCAAGGTCTGCGTTCCTTCTCGATTCGTCTCTTAGGGTTTCCAAACGATTCTCGATTTTCCTGATTTCTTTTGTTTATCTTCGCTATTAGGTTTTCTGATTGCTCCACTTATTTTGAAAGAGATGGGTCAGATCCAATACTCGGACAAATACTTCGATGATACTTTTGAGTACAGGTAAGCTTTCGATTTGCTTCTCTTATCATTTTAATGGAGTTTTTGGATTTCTAATTTTTCTTCTTCTCTCACAGGCACGTCGTACTTCCTCCTGAAGTTGCTAAGCTTCTACCGAAGAATCGTATTCTCTCGGAAGTAAGCTTAACCGTTTATCTTTTTTGGGGTGTTATTCGCAGATTTGTTGATTGTGATCTAATCCATAAGGCCATATAAGATTCTGGGTTTGGGATTGATTGGTTGGGAAAATCTCAAAGAGATGGGTTTCGGCTTAGGATTTGAAGTTTGCTAATCTTTGCCATTTCTGGGTTTCTTTAGCTCTGATCATGCGATTGCAGCTTTTATCATCTCATTAGAAGCATTTAGAATCATGCTCATTTTCTGCTTTTTTTTTTGAGTTTTGACATTTCTGCTTTTTTTCTTTGATGCGTTATTGAGGTCTAGATCATGCTCATTTTCTTACAAAGATTACTAAATTGATACCATAAAGTTTTGAATAATAGTTGGTGATGTAGTTGTTTTAGCTCTGTGCATCTATGGATTCTCAATTCCCCGAGTTGATCATTAAGAGGAGTTGTCGTCTTTGTTTCCAATATGTTGAATTGCAGAGTGAATGGCGTGCCATGGGAGTGCAGCAAAGCAGAGGATGGGTCCATTATGCAATTCACCGTCCTGAGCCACACATAATGCTCTTTAGGAGGCCTCTCAACTATCAGCAGGAGAATCAAGGGATCGCTAAGTAGAACTGTTACTGCAATAACTCTCCGGTTTATGTCTCTCATAAGCTTGGTTTCAAAAACTCTGCATTCCCTTTGTTGTTGTTGTTGTTGTTGTTTATGTTCATGAGTTCTCTATAGTGGAGAATCATGGGAGTTTGTAGAATCAACTTTTTATCTTATGTATCAACTCTTCTGGTTATTGGATGGATGCACGTTGAGATTTCTCATGTGGTTAAGCTCTTATTTCTCTTGCTTTCTTTCTGCTTCTTGTTTTACCCATTTTCAACGCATTATTCTGGTTTTGTGTTCATCCATTGGTGTTATTTATGTGACCATGTTTATCACCGAAACATAAAACCAGAAGAACCTGCGAGCAATACATTAGTAAACCAAAAAAACACTGAGCCATCAAATCATAATCTAATTGTTAAACCAATAATCAAATCCGAACCAAATCATCTGATTTCAATCAAATTTGGTTCAACTTTCCGGTTGAGTAGAGTTGAATCGGTTCGTCTTATCGAAGAATTTCAAACTCGAAATTATTTTTGCAAAAGAAATCCGTTGGTCAAAAAACCCCCCTTGATTCAATCATAATTACATCTCTGGCCCCATTCACTTTTTTTTTTTATTATTCCGAATTCTCGATTTCTTCCCCTCCACAAATCCTCGCTTTTAGGGTTCCCTAAGCGATCGATCTCTCTGATTCTCTATCTCCCTTGTCCATCATTGTCTTTGTTAGGGTTTCCCATACAGAAAATGGGTCAGATCCAGTACTCTGATAAATACCTGGATGATACTTATGAGTACAGGTAATACAACTTTTGATTTTGCTTCTCCCTCTCTCTCTCTCTCTCTCAATTTTTGTTTGGTTTGGTCTTTTGATGATCGGTACCGTACAGGCACGTCGTTCTTCCTCCTGAAGTCGCTAAGCTTCTACCTAAGAATCGTCTTCTTTCCGAGGTAAGTTTTTGTTCTGTGAATTGGTGATCTAATCCTTTGCGATTGTAATCGATTAAGAGATAGTCTCGGCTTAGGATTTTGCTGAATCGTACGGAATCTTCTTACGCCTCTGATCCAAAATCGCAGGAGTGTTCTTCTTCTCTTTGTCATATTTGTTGTTTTGAGTTTGACCGAAACACATAGATAGATCCTTGTATAGGCAAATTGACAGGTTTTTAGGGTTTTATTGATGTTAGATAATGTAATCTGATTGTAAAAATGTTTTGGGGATTTTGTGTAAAAGAACGAGTGGCGGGCGATCGGAGTGCAGCAAAGCCGAGGATGGGTCCATTACGCGGTTCATCGGCCTGAGCCACACATAATGCTCTTCAGGAGGACCCTCAATTACCAGCAGCAGCAGGAGAATCAAGCTCAAAACGTGGTTGCTTAGTAAACGTGGTTTATGTTTCTTGTAGACATGGTTTTATATGATAACTTTGGATTGTGAGTTTGCGTAAACCGATGACACAACAACTTCTATGTTGTATAAGTCGCCGCCTTCACCAAGATTATGATATCACTATGGTGGCTTCTGACGTCTGGTTTACTTTTGGTTTTTATCCAACGCATTTGTTGGAATGTTTTCTTACTCGTCATCTACATCCATGTGATGTTTTTGATTCGGCTTAAATGGATAGCAAATGGGAAACAATGTGCCTTTTGTTCCCACTAAACCATAAAAAACTCCAGATGAAATGAAAAATACGGTTGCTATCGATTTACATGTTCAGAATCATTTGGTCTTCAATCTGGACAAATCATATTCCATCTTATTTTTTTCTGTAACTAAAAGTCAGAAACGTAATTTTGAAAAACCTAAATTTGTTTTTCTTTGCAGATTAAATAGTCTAATTAAGTGACAAAATAACATAATTCTTTTTGGGTGGTTTTCAAAAACTTTATATATATGTTGATATTAGAAGGATGTAGTTTTGAACTTTTGATAATAGGTTGTATAGTTGTGTGAAAATGAACATCTAATTTCTCGAGGAGGTTCCTTTAGCGAGGACAAAAAAAAAAAAGGGAGGTTCCTTTAGGTGGAAATTAGAAATTTCTCATGTTACAAAGCCTTATTATGGCCCAGTTAATTGAAAAACCAAATGCATAAACGCACAAGATTAAGAAACCCATGAGAATCGAATAAATTGAAGCCTAAATACTGAAAGTCACCCATATTTTGCTGATTTTGAAAACACAGAAAAACAAAAGATCCAAACTGAAATCTAGACTGAGTTTTGCTACCTCACCTATATTTTAATTGGGGTAGGTAGAGTAACATGAATGGATATCAGATCGAGCAAAGATATTTGATAAGATGCTTTATTTTGCCCTACAAAAGTAAGATAAGAGGGTTTAAACACATGGAGAGAAAGAAAAGTGCATGTCCGCAATAAAAGACAAATCAAATGTTATATGAATAAACCTTTAGTTGATGTTCTTATTCACTTGACGCTTATTTTTGCTCTTTGATGTGATAAGACTCAAAAGTGACCACACCAAACATAGACAGCTCAATGTCTCCTTATTAAGGCCTTAAACCTAACACATGCATCTTTCTTCCTTGTTTTGACTTTGAGGTAAACATATGCTTTTCTTGTTCATTTGTTTTCTGCTTTTTGGATAGTCTTATTTGTACTTTAACCCAAGAAAAATAAAGTATTGTTTGTCCCATCGATTTTCCTTTTTTCCAACTTTTGGATATCACTAGTAATTACATGCATTTAAACAATACTTAGATAAACAATACTTAGAGGTAGTTTTGCTTTGTATATAGTTTTTTTTTTTTAATTGATGAGGTCGGATACCAAAATAAAACTAAACTGAAAAATAACCCGCGCAATCAAATAAGATATCAAATATGTTAATTGATCGGATCTGATATCAAAACAAAACTAAACCGAAAAGAAAAAATATAATACTACGCTACTATGCGGCTACTAATTCTTACCAAATATGGTGTACAAATTGGATCAACTGGATTACCCGAATTTCATTAGAAATTAACCGAATAAACCAAATTCCGAATTTTCGGAACCGAATAACTAAATGTCCAAGCTTAACTACCTAAGCAAGTGGCGTTGACGAAGATGCACTCGTGATCTCCATATTGTAAGGGGAGACTAAACTTATGAGTGGAATTGAAGTCATTATTTTTTCTGATCTCTCTACATTATTCCACGTAAATTAATAATTTATAATCGCATGCTTATTTATCTCTTAACTAAGCTAAGTAGGTAAACGTTAACGTTGACAAATGACAATGACGAAGTTCCAGATCCACGTTGTAAGGAAAAAAAAGTGTTTAGAAGCTTAAGAAGCAAGTTCAACATGCTTGTGGAGTAATACATTGAACACTTAATAACTATTATCTCTATAAATACCCTAGTCAATCTTTTAGCATTAAAGAAACTCAATACAAAAATGAAAGCAAGTGCAGTCTCTTTCTTGCTCGTTACAATAACAACGTTTGTTGTTGTTCATGTTATTGCTGATGTAAACCAAAAAGTGTACGATGCAGACGGAGAGCCGATAAAGACCAACGTTCCGTATTTCGTCAGCTTCATGACGTTAGAATACGGAATGTGGATTTGTCGAATGAATATGGGATCTGATCCCATGTCATGCCCACAACAACCGGTAATGTTCACTAATCCAAATATAGCACCGACGCCAATTATGTTTGTGTTACCATCATCATCAAATTCATCAGAAAATAATATCGTACATGAATCAACCGAAGTTAGCATTAAGTTCGCAAGTCGTGATCGTTGCCGTGAGTCCAGTTTTTGGAGAGTTGTTCAGAATAACACAAGCTTACAAGGAGAAGTAGTCTTGACCGGATCTAAGTCGAGTAGTGACAGTACGTTCACCATCGAGAAACCTAACGAATATTACACTTTTATTTTCGGGAAAAATGATGATCGAACAACTATTAGTATATCTAACGGACCAATATCGAGGCTGATATCGACGAGGTTTTCTGGAGAGATGGAGGTTTATTTCTACCGGGCTACATTTGAGTAATGCGTACGTATGTATCATTTTTTAATGTAACTGAATAAATATTGCTGCAAAACACGTTACAAATATGCGATAACTGAACAAAGTTTATTATGTACTATTTTCTAATCAGTAGCTTTAAAATAATATACTAATATAATTTAGTGCTATTACTCTAATATAATTTGTTTCCCATATGTTACTAAATGCAATTTCCAAAGAAGTTTTATTAACACATATTTTATATTTTAATTTGCAGTCGAAATCAAATGTGGATCGGTTACAAGTGTTTAAGTCGAAATATGGATCAATATAATATAGAGTTATTACTTATTACTCTAATTTGATTTATTTATGCTTCCTCGAAATTAGTTGGAGCTAATACTAGTTACATTTACATGCACATGTAATATATATGAAGTTAATGAAAAACATATACGGTATTCAGCCATCGCATTCTCCCCTCCTACCATTAGGGCCCTCCAAGGCTCCAATATGTTTTTGAGTGGTGTGCTACCATGATTAACACGCTCATCTTAAATATGACTTTAAAAAAAGGCTTCATAGAAAATATAAAGTTTTCATGATCATCAATCTACCATCTAACATTAAAAAACAAAAAAAACTATGAAAAATGGACGGCGATAAAGTGAGAGAGATTAATTTTTGTTTAATACATATCTATGAACAAAATACTGATTTTAGCTAGATGATTTTTTTTTTTTTTGTATTTGTACGTATATAAATTCAGACTTTGATTGAGGAGGTCGAAGCCGCATTGCTATAGCGCTCACTGCGACTCTTATAAAGTTTTTTGTTTATATATAAGATTTTGATTTTAGTACAAGTCACCATCTGTTTGTAAACATCTCGATTATTTGATGAACAAACAAACATCCGATGAATGTGTTGGAATAATACCAAAACATTATGTTGTTCTTATTAACGAATAAGTTTTGTAAATCTACAAATGCAACATGACAAAAACATGGTGTGTAGTTGGGGAATTAGCTCATTTTATTCCCAAACTATTTGCAATGAGAATTTTTATTCTTCAACTATCACTTGCTCACTTTAATTCCTCAAGTATGAGTTGATTGCACAAAATTATGATTAAAAAGTCAAACTTTCGAAAATAAACATACAATATTAAATAAAATAATAAATTCATCATAATTTTCATTGTTAAAACTAAAAAAATCAAAATAAAAATTTATGAATCTTTTTGATGATTTCTAATAAAATTCAAATAAAATTTTTGATAGATTATTTGACAGAAATATTAAATTAGGATCATATTTAATCTTCATAATCCACTGAATCCGTTCATTTAATCAATATATATCTTAAAAAGTTATCTTAAATTATTTATTTAGAATTTTTTAAGATATACTGGTGAAAATCATGATGTATTTACAAATTTATTTAACGTTTTATGTTTATTATTCAAAGATTGGTTTTTATTTTTGAAAGTTTGACTTTTTAATCATAATTTTGCGCAGTCAACTCACACTTGGGAAATTAAAATGAGCAAGTGATAGTTGAGGAATAAAAATTCTCATTGCAAATAGTTGGGGAATAAAATGAGCTAATTCCCTGTGTAGTTGTGTACCTTTTTTACATTTTTTATTTATTTGATTTATCACAATATCTTTGTGAGTTACCGTTCGTTAGCCTAGCTGAAAATCAATCAATACATCTTAAAAGAGATGAAAACTATAAATATATGTTTTCTCATTCACTTCTAAAAATATATTAAAAACATTTAACATTTTATCAGGATTTTACAAAAGTTATATTGGGAACAAACTCATACAATAAGACTATACGACTATATGAGTATAGAGGCCACTAAACTCACACCACAAATTTTGTGGTCTAAGTTTGAAATTTACAATATGTAAATAATGAAGACCTAATTTTTGATATAATGATAGATATGATCATGTGAATTTTTTTTATAAGATTCAACTTGACTATTTGTGTTACCAAAATGCAATGAAAATTTTAAATATTACCCTGAAAAAAATCCGCAATTAAACATAGTTAATCAAAGAAAATATCAGGACATGGAAGTAATCTACTTAGAAGTATATTTAATATCGCATGGGAGAACAAAACATTGAAAAACCTTCTTAGTGATGGGAGTCTAATTTTCAATAAAATACTTTTGAAAAGAATCGTAAAAAAGTAACTTCATATCATATTTATTTTTGCAGGCATGGGGCCCATGTGATTTAGCCAATGTGCCTAATGATATCTAAGGTTCTATTAACATTTGCCATATTAGCGAATGGTCGGGCTGTCAAGCAACATTGAAACTTTATCTAACGAATACTAATTAAGTCTCCATTGAACCATTATGGTTCCTGAAAGAAAAATATACGTAATCACATTAATTAGACTATCAGACTATGATTGAAGCCACTAACAACTTCCGGCGGCAGATTAAAAAAAGTAATTCAAACTAATTACAACTCCAAATATGTCTTTCTTAAGCTTTCCGGGAAATTGGAACCATTCTTTAGTTTTTCTTGTCTATTAATATTTTGTAGTACTACAAACCATTTAATTTAGTGATATTCCCTTTTATGTTATAATCATTGTTTTGAATCTTTCATTCTTCTTGGTCACACTCACAGTATATCTCATCTCCTCACTTTGTTCTTCTTTTCTTTATAAGATGCATGCACTACTGCTTGTTCTTTCTCCTATTCCTCCACCATGTAAAATAACCTAAGAAACTATAGAAAAAATTATCATGCAATTCTCTGTATTTAGTTGCTTTTACATCCCAATGTCTAAGGCAAAAGTTTTTTTTTTTTTTTTGTAAAAGGACATAGAATGATTTGAAAAAAAAAAACCGGATACTCAGTGCTAACTAACAAACAAACAAAGAAAAAACAGTGCTAAAAAACAAAGAAAGGTGCACTTTGAATTGCAAAAGTTAGAAGAATAAAACTAATTGTCAAATTATTAAGACTAATTAGAAAAGAAACCGAAGGGTCTAACTGAAATTCAATTTTAGGAATACTTTGAGCCAGATGAATCAAGAAAAATAGAATTCTAGTGAATGGAATAATGACAGTTACATAAATAAATGAATGGAATGAATAAATGCTAAGAAATATAAATATGACCATGAATAGTAACAATTTTAAAAAATATAATGGGATAAAAAATATGTTTTACTATTTCCATTCCGTTGTTCAATTTCTTTTATTCATAACTATTTTTTATGCTGAATGATTTTTAACTATATCTTTTCTTATTTCTACTTATCCGGCTGGAATTATAGAGATAAATTTTTTTGTAGTCCACTTAAATAGTAATTTTTGTGGGATTAACGTAAATGAATCATTCTACAAAATTTTATCCCACAACATCCAGTTGCAGAAGAAGCTCGTACCATTAAAGGAACAAAAACACGAATCCATTTTTAATGATAAAAATATTAGTAGACTGCTTTTTACTGCAATCATGATATTTGTTTTTAAGTTAACAAGAAAATCTAATCCTACTGAGTCCCCAAGCTTCCCTAACAACAACTTAGTTGTTGCTTGTCTTTTTCTTTAAATTCAAGATAATTAATTAAACCACTTGTAAATTTTGTTTTTGTTAAAGTAAACCACTTGTAAATTTTGAAAATAGTTTTGAAACTTAACAAAAATGGAAAGTTTAATGAACTGAATTAACTTACGAGCAGTTATTAACCATCCAATAAAATAAACGATTGGTTGGGAAAAAAGTATAATGATTTTAGGTTCTTTCTCCACCATTCAAATTAACTGCGGCGCTGTAGGACTCCACATGACAATCATTAATTGGAATAAGAATTCATAAAACACAGAAACACAAAATTACCAACCAATAAAGAAATGCTATCCAAAACAATTTGTGGAGTTTTTAGTATTATTTTTTGTTCAAAACATTCATTTGTGGAGGGTTTTATTTTATTTTATTACTAACCATTTCTAAACATATTTTAGTTATACCTGAGAAGTAAATGATAAAGAGGATAATAAAAAACAAAAACATATACAACGCTGTTTAATCAAATCAAATCTAAGGTTTAGTCATTCATTCGGAATTCAATATAACCCACTCCAAAAATTAAGATATAGCTTGACATGATACATATAACCCAATATTAAATATATGGTGTAATATAATTATTAATTATTTATAGAAAATAATGTTATGTTTTAGTTGTAATAGTAATGGATAAATTATATGGAATCTTAATTGTACATTACATTAACATAATAGAAATGGATAGATATAATGATAAATTTATGTTTTCAAATTGTCATTAATAACTCAACATATATTTGGATATTTATAGTCTATCTACTTTTTTTTTTTTTTCTTTTACCACTAAGAAAATAGTCTTTTTACTTCTTCTTTTTATCAATAGTCTATCTATCTACGTGTTGCCAAACAACAAAAAAAAGCAAACAAATCTATCTACTTAAATTTGAGAGTTTCCAAAGTATATATAAACACGTCAGCTAACTTAATTCAATTTGTTTCATACTTTGTTGTATCATACATACAGTGAAAGTTTTCAAAGTAAAAAAAAAAAATGAAGACTTTTTGTATGAAGCGAGTCAAAATCGAACTTCTAATTTTCTTTATTATTTATTTTATTATTAATAATATACTTACTTGAATCCAAAAAGAAAAAACCAACTTTGGGAAGCAGGGAAATGTGCTACGTGTCACATATGGATTAGCTGTCAGTCAATTTTGCCTGACGTCCGTGTTACGGTAAGATTTTCTTCACAAAAAGCTCTGGTCCACATCTCTCTCTCTCTCTTTCTTTCTCTTCCTCTCTCTCTCTCTCTCTCGCTTCGTCTTCTGGTTAAATTCTCTCTCGGAGGTGACCGTTTCTTAACTCCAAAATTGAAGCTGGAAGATTCACGGGTAGGTTGATGACGCATGTCTCTCTATCATTTGTGTGCGTCTCTCTTTCAAAGTAGGTTTTAATTTGATAATGGCGGGTTTTTAGGGAATTATTGTATATTGCTGTTTTCACGAGCACGGATACTTCTCTGTGAAAATTGTAGTTGGCTCTTTTGGTTTTGATCTCGATCCCATTTTTTTTCTCCTAAGAATTTTTCTTTTTTGTTCTGGATCTTCGTCTGATTGGAATCCGATTCGATGTTATACGGATAAACGGATTAGAATGTGAGATTTAGGGTTCTTATTTTTTTAATTATTAGGGTGTTAATCGCCTTATGTCGATTTTAATTCTGGGATTATGTTTTTTTTTTTTTTTTTTCCGATTCTGTTTCATTCGGATTCTCAATAGCTTAAAGCGTCATTTTTGTAAACTGAAAATCATCCGTTTGAAATTTGGACTTGACTCATTTGAATGATGAATATTTTGGTATTCCAGGTGTATGCTTGGATCCGAGTTTTAAACCTCAAGGAGGATCTCAATCACTGGAAAAGAGAGAAGGCATATCTATATTCGTCGAAAATGTTCTTGGACGAGAAACTTGTGATTCCGGTGCAGCGTAGCTTTAAGGATCGTGATCAGATGAAATGTCTGAGGTATGGAAACTGATGAGCACCAAATCGATTTTTAGGAGATGATCTAAACTATCTGGAGAAACCCCACACACATTTGTGTACATTTTTTTGTGTGTAGATAATTAGGGTTTTTGATAATAATACAGTTAAAGAGGGTTTGTGATCGATTGATCTGATGGCTATTGCTGGCCTGCAAAACGTTTTGGCGATCGATACATCTTTCCGTCGGGACTCTGAGGTTCAGGGGTCGAGACAGAGGGAAAATGAAGGAAGGCCAACCGTCCGGGCATCCTCACTCCTACAGATGTGGAGGGAGCTTGAGGATGACCACGTGATGGGCCTTGCTCGTGAGAGGAGTGGTTCTTCTGCTTCTAATGCTTTGAGGAGAAATGGTAATGACAATAATATTAGCGCAGATGATAATGTTATTATAGATAGTGTAAATTTGGGTGAGAATGGTGAGAATGAACTTGGTGGATGGTCTCCCACCCCGAGTCATGTTGGATCACGTAACTCGAGTGAGGAGCAGCTCGGCCATTTTCAGAGTGAGCACTCTTCAGATCTGGGGATGATTGAAAGGGAAAGAGTTAGACAAATTTTTCGTGAGTGGGGGAGCTCTGGGACAGGTGAACATACTTCTTCTGCTACCCCCCCAACTAACAGCTCAAGAGCAGAGTGGCTTGGTGAAACTGAGCAGGAAAGGGTGAGGATCGTAAGGGAGATGGTTCAGTTGAACAGCCGGCAGAGGCCTGTTCTTGGTGATCTTAGGGAAGAACAACCTGCTGGAGTTGCTAACCAGATTGAAAGAGTACTCGATGGAATGGCTGTTGATGCAAACTGCATCCAGAGTGAACATAATAGAAGAGGCATACGCAAGTTATGTGGCAGGCAAGTGTTGGTGGATATGTTAAAAATGGCTGAGAGGGAAAGGCAAAGAGAGCTGCAGGGTTTGTTGCAGCATCATGCTGTATCAAACTTTGCTCATCGCAACCGCATTCAGGTTTGTTCATTGGATTTTTACTGTTTCTTGCCTTTCTGTTACTTCTCTCTGTAACGAACAATAGTTAGCACTATTTATATATACAACTATGAATCTTTTGTCTCAGATGAATGGTGATTGAAACATGAGTATTCACTTTGTATTTCTAAACTTGATTTAAGGAAATGCATAAACGAATGGTGGATTGCAAAATAGATGAGGGAGTCTATGATTAGCCACTCTTTTTTCCTTTATACCTTCCATTCCCGTTTTGCTCATTTTTTACTTTGGGTTTGAAGAAATTCTGACATGATGTTTGTGTCACAGGATTTGATAGATACGCTGATAAATTCTTAGTATGTCTTTTTATTTCCTTACAAACCAGCTTAAGGTAGAGCATAGGTTGTTTAATGGTTCTAGAAGGAGTTGAAAGTTGTATCTCTCTCAACTCAAATCTTTTGGGTCTCGGTTGACATAGCTTGAAATCATGAACCTTCAATTGCTTTTGCAGGCATTGCTAAGGGGAAGATTCTTGCGAAATGGGAACAAGGATGATAAAGAGAAACCAACATCATCTGCAGCTACTGAATTGGGCTTTCTAAGAGAGAGGCAAACTGTATCTGAGCTGAGGTAGCTAATTCTTCTATATTAATCAAGTCTTGCATATCTCTGTGTATTTCTGGAAGCGTTTTTCCAGTCTTTGCTGGCCTTGTTCATCTTGAAGTTAAATGCCAAGTCCATATTGTATGAGCTTTTAGTTGAAGTATATTTTTGTTGTCTCATCATATTAGAGCAGCTCGACTCAGAAAATAAGACCTATGATCCTTTAGCGGGATTAAGAACGTGATAGTTTACTGTGTTGTATCCCAGGGAGGAGTTTATATCCAGACTGGACCGGTCTGTGTCTGGTCAAGCGAGCAGTAGTCACTCAGATACCTCATCAAATACTGAAACTGATGATAGTAGAGTTGAACAAAACAATTTAAATCGTCTCGATAGGATCAATGATGCAGACGTTGGTTCAGATCAAAATGGCAGAGAGGCTGACAACCAAAGTTCGCTGGATGAGTTGGCTAATAATTCTAGACGCCGTAATAATCGGAGCACAAGTCTGGAAGAAAGGACTGCACGAGTAGAAGGCTGGCAGGAGCAACTTCCTGAGAATATCCAAAGTGAAAGGCGACGGTCGGAGAGCTTTGAATTTTCTCAAAGAAGAAATGATGCTGAAGCAGACCTGAATAGCCATCAAACGGAGTATGCTACCGGGTGTTCATCCTCTTCAATTCGAGGCGACGAGAGCAGACAAGGCGGCCATTTACAAGAGACTATTGAGATATCTTATGAACAGTCTTTGCAAAGTCCCGAAGAAATTGCCACCGTGGGACCGATAGGGAGGCCAATAAATTTCCAGGAGCATCTGGCTGAGAGCAACAATCTAACTGTTACCCTAGAGGAACAAACCGAGGAGGAGATTCTGGAAAACGAAGAATCCGATTGGCAACTAATCAATGGTGAATCCAGTGAATGGAGAGAGAACGCCATAGAGGAGGCAGATACAGACGTTCCTGAGAATTTTTCAAATCAGTTGTCCCAGATGTCATCCGTAGACGAGGATAGAGAACCGCATGGTCTCCTTGAACCCACAGAGACGCAGCCTGATGATGCTGATCGTCAAAGCACACTACAAGACTGGTCAGAAGAACAATCTGACCAGGACACAGTTTCGACTGGAAGGGCTGCCACATTCTTCCCTCAGGATGATGATAACGAGAACAACATGGAACTTAGAGAACTCTCGAGCAGGTACGAACCTAGTAATATTACACCGTAAAATGGCCCACACTTCTCAATCTGAATATATGTATCTGATGACTTGCTGTTTGCATTACAGGAGACGCGTCTCAAATCTTCTGCAAAGCGGGTTTAGAGAAAATCTTGACCAGTTGATACAATCTTACATGGACAGAAGAAGCCGAAACCCTGTCGACTGGGAAGAACACGAGACTTTTCCTGACCCAGCACTAGTAGGTGAACATACGGAGGAACCGCAGGATGATCCACAGAGTGGTGATCAAGAGCTTGATGCTGTTGAATCTCCTCCTCTGTCTCTACCCTCGCCGGTGATTCCTGTTCAGCCATTTTGGGACCGTGATCGATCCAATTCAAACTGGCCGGCACATGATATGCATCAGCGCATTGGAATGGTAAGACTAGTTCCACAGTGGATCATTGTGCAGTTGTGGTTTTTTTAAAGATGAAGGAACTCATTTGCTGACATGTAATCTGATTTTAGCTTTGATCAACAATTTCTCTCTTCAGGACTGGGACTCGATCAACGATTTGAGGGTTGACATGGGCAGAATACAGCAAAGGATGGATAATCTGCAGAGGATGCTGGAGAGTTGCATGGAAATGCAACTCGAGTTACAACGGTCCATTAGACAAGAGCTCTCTGCTGCGATGCACCGCTCTGCTGACCCATCAGGTTTCTCTATCCGTCTCATGTCACTTTGTGATTCCACACATGATGATTCACAGTACAAAATTATGTGTATATATTCTTTAAAATACTATTGGGTTAATGATGCTCCAGTCCATAATCGATTCACAGGTCCATCCAAGGACACTGAGAGCTACGAGTCGAAATGGGAATATGTAAGAAAAGGGATCTGCTGTATATGCTGCGAAAGCAACATTGATTCTTTGTTGTATAGGTAATGTATGGAGTGACTATGGACCATGAGAGCACTAGCATTTGTTGTCATCATGTTCCCTAATTGATAATCTCTCTTTGTTTTCGTTCCCATAAAAAAACAGATGCGGACATATGAACACCTGCGAGAAGTGTGCAAAGAAGCTAGTGGAAGCAGGAGGAAAATGTCCCATGTGCCAAGCCCCTGTGATTGAGGTAGTTCGTGCTTACTCTATTCTCTGAACTCTCTACTCTCTCGGTCCTGTCCTTTGGCTCCAAGCTCTGATTAGATTCTGGGTTTACTGATACCAAATGTCTTGTGATTTAATAGCACAGTAGATATTAAATCTGATTTACCTCAGGCTCTTAATTTTATCCGTGGTGTAAGGAAAGACAACACACACACTTAACTATCTTTATACACATGAAATATCAAAAAGTTTCAGCAGAAACTAGTGGACAGAGTGTATTTGAGTCTACCTGCTACACGTTTTTTGTTATAAGGTTTAAGTTTCATTCAAATACATCTGGGTAAAATAATCGAAATGCAAATAGTCCCTTCACAGCTACATCAATCCCTTGACAAGGCAAAGCAAAGACACAATTCCAAATCTTAGTAGTATGAATCACACCATTTTCGGACTCAATTTCACCTACAAAATCTTGTTTGGTGACATACCCACTTAAAAAAAAAAAAATTGAACAAGGCAGACAATAAATATCAGAAACTCAACGACCGTTCCAGTCCAGTCCTCTGCCCCAAACTCGAACAGCTACTACACCTCCTCATACACGGCCCCACACCAGCACACGTGTCATGTTCTTCCACCATCGGTCTCCAGCTGGCCGCTGCCGAGCCCTGTTCCGGCAACACATGGCTGCTCCGACAGAAAGGACAAGATACGTGTAAGCTCAGCCACGTGTCGACGCAGTCAACGTGGAACGCGTGACCGCAATGTGGTATCACTTTAACTGTTTCACCTTCTTCGAAGTCGCTCAAGCAGATAACGCAATCTTCGATCCGGTGCTTCGCTGCTTTCGTGTAACGGTACACCGGCAGAGACCGTACGGCCTGAGAATCAAGTCCCCTCTGGAAACCAAGATAGCGACGTGGCGACATCGTGGAGGATGATCTTCTTCTGGCTCTGGGCCTGGTAGAAGGAATCTCAGCCGTTGAATCTTCGTCGGCGAAGTGGCGGATGAAGACGGAGAAGAAAGCCATGAAGAAGAGAGCAATCAAGAGGACTAAGATTGTGAGAGCCATGGAGGAGTCGAGTGCCGAAGGTGGCGGTGGCGATGGCGTAGATTGTGATGATGACGACGTGGCGTTTTGCACGGTTGTTATGACCTGGAGGAGCTTGCGGTGGTGCTTGTTCTTCATTACTCAAAAGCAAAGATGCGATTCTCATTTCAAACTTTACTACTTCGCACAATGTAAAAGGACTCACATTAACGTACACGTACGCATTTTAATTATTGAAAGTGTATATGTGTACTGTGTTTGGACTTTGGAGACAACGACACCTATACTGAGTAGAAGAACTAAAATATGAAAAGAAACCGAAGCAAATATCTTTTCGCCCTTTTTTTTATTTTTTTATTTATTAATACTATCAGGAAATCCGACTGAAGCTCATATTAGTTTAACAAATTAATGTGTGAAAATTTAAAGCATCTACAATAGTCAGCCATGATCAAATTCGTAATGTGACACTCGACCATGACTATATCAAAGAGTCAATGTTCAACCACTGAACCACTATCAGTCAGTTTTGACTTTTGACTATATATCAAAGCGTTTATCGGTGACGAAGAAAGGAGCCCCATATACAAGCTAGAGTTTCTTTTAAGACATGTAGAATAACTCTCTCATTCAAACTTTTTCTTTGTTTTAGATACTATGTGAGATTATAGTCTATAGACCTAAGGCTCATAATCTCTTCCAATTCCGAAATCTACATTTAAAATTAGCTCTCGTTCAAGCTACCATGTCTAACTTGCGAAGTTGGTATTTCATGTCTAGCTTGCGATTAGTTGTTATTACAGAGAGAGTAATCACATAAGAAAATGATACGAAAACCGAACCCAGACAGAATATATATCGTAACATATATAATCCTTCTGCACATAATAACATAGTGAAGAATCAACATATACACTATGCATATAGCAATGACCATGTCTTTTGAAAAAACGGGGAAGTCCATATTCCAGCTATAAACCGCATTTAATCACACCATGGCTAAATGGTATTCATGGTGCTAAGTCGTCACATGTATTTTCTTATATATGTGTATTATAAACACCACTCTGCAATAAACAAATACTTAATAGATGGGAAATTTTAAACAAACGAAAAAAATGAAGAAAATATATTTGAAATCTAATATTTTGGTATATTCTACACAAATTTAGAAAATGTGTGTTTTCGTATATTATCTAATAATCTAAAACCATAAATAGTAATAATATAACAAAATTAAATTAACATTGAATATATAAGACAACAAATTCATCAACCTTTTGTGAAAATAATTTTTTTTTTTTTTTGTAAAAAAAATATTCTTAGCTGCGATATGATTCTTGTTATATTTCTGTTTGCAAAATTATTCATTAAACTGTTCTCCTCCATTTTCAACCATTTCTACTAAAGAAAAACTCACAATCATTTTAAGAAAACCTTACAAAAATTATTTTTATATAAAAGGCTATAAACTTTTGTTACATTTGGCCTCCAATGGATAAACCGTTAACGTGATGTGGTTGTGGTATATTACGTGAAGTTCATTGTTGATACTAATAATATTTTTAAGGGATTTTAGTAGGCAAAATTATTTAATACGAGACTTAATTAGGCCGATAAGATCACAAATTTCATATTTAAAAAATTACAAATCAACCTCATCAAATTGTTAAAAACAAACTCACCATATCAGAAGTAGATTAACTAGATAAAATTGTCAAGTAGAAAAGGAATTAAGTATATCAAATTCGATTATTTCAAAACGGTAAATTAAGGGTTAATTTCGCTTTCCAATATGATTATTCAATACAATTTCCCTAAAATTAAAAAAGAAAGACAAACTAAATAAAATATAAGCGGACCATAAACATACGTCCATTAAATATGACAATAAAAAAATTTACGGTATTTATGTTCAATAAAAAGTAATTTGAGTAATATTAAGATAAATTTTCATATTATTATTATTTACTTATTTATTATATTTAAAAACACATTAGTGTTTTGAAACTAGAAACAAGAAAATTCAATTATTTTTATTATATTTTTTTGTTTTTTTTTTAACAAAAAAATATAATAAAATAATTGAATTAGGAAAAATGATAAACCTATTAAATAAAATAAAAAATGTAATCTTATACGTTATTTTATAAAATGATAAACCTGTTAAACGATTCATAAAAGTAAAATAAATATATATATTATAAGTAGTTAAATAAAAAAATCTAATTTAAATAGAAAAGAAAAAAAAAACCTAAATATTTTGAAACATATGAAAATATTGAATTATCAACAAAATAACAAAAACAAAATTTGTCTGAGCATCGTGGCCCAATGATAAGGATGGGCTCATTCCTGCATCAAGGTTGTGAGTTCAAATCTTGCTGGAAGGAACTTTTTCATGATGGTCTATGGACACCTACACGGATATAGACTTCTATTTACGATCCATTTGAATATCGGAAAAATAGTCTATATGTGGGTTGCATCTCCTCCAAAGAATTAGTCTAAACCTCTCCATAAGCTTAAAATTTATCCCTGAATTAACACACAAAAAAAACTTATTTTAAATAAATTATGCATATACGTGGAACATAACCTAGTCTTTTTATAGACTTTGTAAAATGTGAAAGAAAATTTCCATCAATACATATACTGTATTAAGATAACTGACGAGAAATAAATGATTTATCTAAATAAGTGAAGTTTCCTTTCCTTTTTAAGTAAATGTACCTTTCGAATACCTAACGCCTACAACAAACTATTTTAATTATTAATTAATGTCAAAAACAAGCAGAGGAACATTTCATGTGTCCATACAAAACATTTACACATTTCATGTCCCTCACAGGTATATAAATACACAATTACTGATCCCTAAACGGCTAAACCCCACAAATACTAACTCTTATATAAAAACATAACAGTAACTTCACAAATTTTCAGCCTAAAGTAATATATCCAGTAGTTATATGAATATATAGTGACAGATAACTTCAAACCACCTCATTGATTAGTAATATGGTTATCATCACTCGGGAATAATATATGCAATATATGTCCACCGACATTCTCTTATCGAATAGTCTAGCTCGTCGTTTTGCCTAATTTTCATGTTATTCCTTTCTTTAGCTAAGCAATCAGCAATGAGGTGTCTCTTTTTAACTCTCGATTCTTGTATAATTTGTTTTAAAGATGAGATTTAACCTTACAATAATATCTTAAAAGTTAATTAGTATATCAAATTTTTAGTCTATCCTACAATCCTACTCATATGAAATATGGTATAAAAAGAAAAGAAAAGTAGTTAATGTTGACAAACAAAAAAATAAAGAATTTACGATTTTCTTCTATACAAATTGTTGTTTCCATGCATGTGAGAGGATTGTGAGAAGTGAGCTGGACATTGTACAAATTGGGAATATATAAATACACCCACCCAATACTCATATATTATGCTAATTGGAGTGGACCATTAGATTTGATTAAACCAAATTAAATTAAAAATGAAAAGGAAATTTCATTCTTTTTTATTTCTTTAAAAATATTGATTAAATTAGGATGTAAAAGGAGCTCTATGAGGAATGCCTTTTCTTCGCCTAGAATTAGAAGTATGAGTTGGAGGATGCGTGCCTTTGTGCGTTTCTTGTTGTCTTTCTTTACGCAATCTCTCTTCTTCCTCTTCCTTATTCTTTCTCATTCCTTCAACCTGACATTTTTATGATCATCCTTGTTCAAGATGTAAAATACATATAGACATCTAACCTCGTATTTCTTTTTCCTAAGATACATTGTATATATTATGCTTGAAATTCCGACATGACAATGCAATACAACCTATCAATTTACCATGCAAGAAACTGATATACGATACTTCTAAAATCCGACTTCTCATTTTCTTCTACTCAACAAATAAATCACCAAGACATTAGTAATATTGATGATAATATGCATTAATCAGTCTTGGTACATTAGGTAGACGAACCTTGCATCCCAAGGAACAGAAGCGAAAGGGATCAAGAAGAGTTCTGCAACATGTCTCGCAGAAGTAGGAAATGGTTTTGGGAGTTGAAGACGCGGCACCATGAGAGGAATTCTTAGGCTGAGGTCTCTCATTTAAGAAGAGAACCCTCGCGCTATTGATGACATAAGTTTGCACTCCTCTTATGTCCAGTGCCTTCTCTATCTCCGAGACTCTCACCACATCATGATATGACGATCGTCTTATCTGTATGCCCAATGATAAAAGAATTTAAAACAATGGTGAAGAGACTATAGTGATATATGTATTGCAATGTGGTAGACCTGAAGGACGGGATGGTCGATGTGGAAGGAGGAGCGGCAGTAGAAGCAAAACGCAGCGTTTTGACAAGAGAGACAGAACATGTTGCACTCATTCCGCGGTGTCTCGCGGTGTCGAGGGCAAATGCTGAAGAAGTTTGTTCTTAAGAGACCTTCCAGCCATTTTGGCTCCTCCATTGATCTCTTATGTTTCTTTAAAAAACAACACAAACAATATTAAAGAAATGGGAAGATCGAGAGAAGATTTCATGGACAACGTAATAACTAAAGAAGAACTAATATAGACTACTGACATTTGCATTACCTTGAATATTTGATTTTTGGAGACAAGAGCAGAAAAAAATCAGGTTTTAAGGGTAAGAGAGAAAGGGAGATATCATTTTATTTTATTGTTGGTGAAATAAGATTTTATTGTTTTTCTTCTTATTTAGGAGTGATAGATATCTGCATCTTTTTGATTTTTTAAAAGGAATTTAATGGGAAGAAGAGTGAAAGGATTGAGATTTGAGGTGATTGAAGGTTAAGGTTGATTTTGAACCGTTGGATTGGGATATTGGGTAAATGAGTTTATGACATGCGTAGAAAATTTTCATTTCTTTTCACAAGAAAGAAACAACTGTAATCCGTTCAATACGTACAAAAATATATCAAATTGTGTCCCAAATGACGTAAGAACATAATTAGGCCGGGGTAAAATGAATTAAAATTGTGTTCCCGACTCGGATAATGCAGAGCATCGAAAAGCAGGTTCCTAATAGGTTCACATCTATATGACTATACCGAACATGGGTGACAAGAGATACGAGCAAGGGATGCAAACATGGTTTGCAAATTTGTGAGTTTCCTGTAATCAAATTATTTGAAATCTTTCTTTTTAGAACTCAAAAACAGTGGCATTCATTGTAAAAAGGTTTTTTTTGGTTTGAATAAATTTTACATTCAATTCAAAAAAAAAAAAATGAATTAAAATTTCTCAACAAAAATTATAATGATATTACTGAAAATTTAATATATAATAGTTAGGTTGATAGATATATAAATATCATTAAAGTAAACAAAATAAATATTTTTGATAAATAAAAGATACAATAAACAACTGTATATGATTTAAAAAATAAGATAATTACTTTCTGTTCTCTTATCTAAACTTTTTGGCTAAAAGCGAAACAATTAATGAGTCAGATACATTTATGTTCTTAAAATATTAGATTAAACTAAATAAAATACAAATTAACGAAGTTTCGATGTTTATTTAAAATACTTTTGTAAATTCTTCTTCCATTTAGGGTAGCATTGCAATAACAACAAAAAAAAACCTAGAGAATCTTTGTTTCACCAACAAAAAGACTAACAAAAATGATGTGTAAATTATAATATTTTTTTTTTTTTTTTTTTTTTGGCAGCAATTATAATACTTTTTGTTTTTAATTTAGTGCAAATTATGGATGACATTCATGCTAAACCTTGGATGTCCGAATGACAAGTCAAATTTAAATCCAAAACTGATTAATGAAGTCACTTCACATTTGTTAATCTATTTAAAACAGAAACTATGAAACATATTCACAATTTGAGATTAAAATCATATAAACCCATAAATCATAAAAGAAAAAATCAAACTTCAAATGGCATCTACCATAAATTTCATGTCTTGTAAATACATATACTATTTCACTCACAAATGTTTTCACCCACAAATGTTTATTTAAAAGTGTTTTTTTTCTTCCTAAATCGCGAATGCAATGTTTTCTCCGTGAATATTTTTTTTCAATTGGGACAGTGAAGTTTATTTTCTCTGAGTTCCGGTCATACGTGTTTGTGTTCGACACTTATTGCATCATTTGCTAATTATTATAATCTGTGTTTTGTTTCTCATTAGTAATTTTACGGAAATAAGATTAAAAGTTCTATATGTTTTAAATAAAAAACTGAAGAGGCCAGGGTAATAAAAAAGTACATGAACAATAATGCGGAGCTAGAAAAAATATTTATGTGTCATAATAAACTTTTAATATTAGAATAATTGCCTAAACTTTATTACTTTTATTATAAATTATTATGACACATAAATATTTTTTTCTAACTCCACGCTACTGTTCATGTACTTTATATAAAATAAAAAGGTCATTACTCTTATATATTTTAAGATATGCTACACTAATATTCACGCATACGTGCGGTTTTTTTTTTATTGTTATAGTTTAAAAAGAATGCAATAAAAATTTATATATTTATGACTAATATTTTGGTATGATATGTAATATTATAAATTATCATCCAAATAAAACCCGCATTTTAATTCTAACTTGTTTAGTTAGCGATTGACTTTCAAATATATATTTTTACATCATACCACACGTCTTTATGCCCTCAACTTTCTTTCGTTTTCCATCCAGTTCACCATCATCGTCTTCGCTGGATCTGTTTCTTCGTATATTATGAGAATTTATATGTTAAATAGTAACTTAAGATGGAAGTCGAAATATAATAGTCTTTGAGAAATTAAGTGGTTTTCGTTATAGCAAGTTGAAATGTTTAGCAAATAAATAAGATTTAGAGTTGTCGGTTCGAAGAAAAATGAAAAACCATACCACGTTTCAGTCAACGGAGTGTTGACATGTCCAAAATCTGGAAAGTGTTGACCCATTTTTTGTGAAAATGCTTGTTCTTTCATGTTACATCTGAAGCATATGAAAGAGACGATCCAGAGGTTGGTGTTATAATCATGGATGATTAAACAATAGAAAGAGAATAATTTTTTAAGATGACTTATTAATTTTACGTGTAATGAGTTTGTAATTTATTAACTTCTGAGCTGAAGAGGAAAATGAGAGGTTAATTTCTTTTCTTTTTTTAACTAAAAAACTTATTGCCACGTGTCATCTTCTCATGTGCCCATGTGTCCAATATATGAAGATTTTTTAAGATGACTTATTAACTTCACGCGTAATGAGTTTGTAACTTATTAACTTCTGAGCTGAAGAGGAAAATGAGAGGGTTAATTTCTTTTCTTTTTTTAACTAAAAAACTTATTGCCACGTGTCATGTTCTCCTGTGTCCATGTGTCCAATATATGAAGAGAATTGATCCATTTTCATATATATGATTCTACATTTACTCATATTTTGAAATCGTTTATTTAGGTTTTGTTTGTCACTGTTTCAAACACCTGTTTTCAATAAATGAATAACTCAAGTTAACACAGTCGCTTAAAAATGCATCACTAATATTATTAGGTGAAGCTGTCTTCACAATATTTATTATAGAAATACACATTTCAATGATTGAGGTCGCAACAGAAAGAGTCAAACGGAACTTCAAAAGTCCATAAACTAAAGGATGAGAAAAATGCTTCTTTATCTCAATCATTACATGAGCAAGATCACCGAAAGTCAATATATCAAAGAATGAGAAAAATGCTTCCTTGTCTCAACCATTACACGGATAAAATCAGTAAGACTTTCTAGTTTAGTAAATTTTTTATCTTTTTACACATTATTAATATAGATGTCAGTGTCTTTTAATATTCTACTACTTTTAAGTTTTAAATTTTTTCTTTTTCTTTTGGTATATTCTATCGGCTGATATGGTCAAGTATGGTAGGAATGCACTAGAGTGCTTTATAATATATTTTTTCTGCCAGTTTGTGATAAATGAAGAGAGGCTTAAGAGAATTGATTTGACTACTTATGTCAACAAAGTGCACTTACCTTTTCGGTCAAATATCCATAAGTAACTCCAGATTTAAGCGTGCTTGGGCTGGAGTAGTGGAAGGATGGGTGACCTTCCGGGAAGTGGTATGCGAAACCGTGTGAGTTAGGAAAAAAAAAAGGAAAGATCGGGTGTCGATTGAAGGAGCAGTAAACAAGTCTCTAAGTCGGTAGAGCCTCTCAAAAATAACAAACCGACCGTCGGATAGGGGTGGGTCCCACGAGCCGAGAGAGGGTATGGGTGACCCACTGGTAGGGGGCGGTCGGAGCGTTATAATTTGGTATCAGAGTCAAGACGAAAGTGTGGAGTCAAGTGGGCTCACACCGTCAGGGGGTGACGATCTAGGTGCGCAATGAGGACATTGCGCTGTAATATCTCGTTTTGTGATAAATGAAGAGAGGCTTAAGAGAATTGATTTAGCTACCTATGTCAACAAAGTGCACTTACTTTTTCCGTCAAATGCCCATAAGTAACTCCAGAGTTAAGCGTGCTTGGGCTGGAGTAGTCAAATGATAGGTGACCTTCCGAGAAGTAATTTGCGGAACCGTGTGAGTTAGGAAAAAAACACGGAAAAGGTCGGGTGTTGATTATTGAAGGGGCATCAAACAAGTCTCTAAGGACCCTCAAAAATAGCGAACCGACCGTCAGACAAGGGTGGGAACCACGAATCGAGAGAGTGCATGGGTGACTCACCGAGATGGGCGGTCGGGGCGTTATATTTTCTTAATTCAACGATTAATGGACATTATAAATTTTAAATAGGATCGGGTCAACGGATCATGAAATCTATTAGGCCACTATAATGCATGTCTTGAATTTAGAAATGTCTTCTAACTACTGCTACAGAGTAGTCGTATTGCCTGTTACCAAACTACCATGTAAAGTGCTTAGACCTTTGGCTCAAACCAAGATTTTCTACACAAATTTGATTTTTTGTTTTCCAATAAAATTTGAGCTCGGATAAAGCGTTATAGTAATACCCTTTTATTTTTTGTTAAGTCCACTTCGATTACTTCCGATTATGAATTCGATATACCTATTAACACACTATTATCTTGATATATTCAGGCTATTCCAACATGTAAGTGTTTCCTACAAAAATGATTAATGAGATGTTTTGTTTTTTGGAAAAATAATAGTTTCTTTTGAATTTGATTTTTTTTTTTATATATAACTCAGGGTAAATCACATGCATATGGAAAGTCCATACTAATTTATGAAGGAGATGCAACCGACGAATATACTCTCCCGGGGTATTTAAATGAGCCAAAAGCAAAGCTTCATATAAGGGCAAATGAGATAAATTTAGTAATTTTACGTTTGAAGAGATTCGATCCATGGTCTACATCAACAAGACAACTCTTCCAGCAAATGGAAACCACTGAACCACCACCACTACCATTTGATTTTTCTTCGTTATAAGCAACGTTTTTGTTTTAAATGTTATAAGCGACGTTTTTGTTTTAAATGTTAGTCCACCAAATTTGAAGGAAATGATGATAGTTGTGTAATAATTTTCATACAACAGAAATTAAAGAGCCATAACTAAATGGAATGTTTTATGTGCACTTCTTCTGGCATGTACGTATGAGTTTAGATATTAAATTCCTGAATATTCAGATGTACATTCTGAAAATCTTATTTTGTTTTTCTTTTCTCTTATTTAGCTTTCATGCGAAAGTGACGCAGCACTGAAGAAGCAATCATGTGCAGTGGTTGCATCGACCTTACGTCAATTTCCCCTATTATACGCTTTACCAAATAATTTATGTTTTGGAAGGATAACAACTATTCGTATTTAATGTCGAAACCACTTTGTTTGGCGTCATTTTGCAGTAGATTCCACACTCATGCCGGCATCATCTAATGAGCAAACCAAGGAGAACTGTGAAATCAGTTTCTAAATTCTAACGGCATACTCATGGATAATTTTAAACTGTAACCTTTATTGTCTTTTAAGGTTACTAGATCGTGAAAAAAGTAAATCTTGTGTTAAAGGCGTTATATTTTGAAGTGTAGAGAAGAGAATAAATTGATTTTGAAGTGTAAAGAAGAGAATAAATTTCCTTAAGTATTAAAAACTGGTTTTATTCATTTAGTTGGGTCAAGTTTAATGGTTGGGCTTAGTGGTCCGTCAAGGCAGATTTATGTATTGGTTAATGAATATAAAGTAGAAATATTGCTTGGCAAAAAAAAGAAGTAGAAACATTTCTCACTTTTCTATATTTAGTATTTACTGTTGTTTTCATATGCATATATAAATACCAGATAAGGTAAACCAATAGCATTGACATAAGTTCCTTGACATTCTGTAATATATCACTTCCTATACTTCCTAGAGTCTTTAACTTTCTCTCTCTCTGTCTTTTTGTCTCTCTCGCTCTCTCTCTACAATCAAGATAGAAAATTGATCCGTAAAGAGTCCTCTGAATGAAGAGATCAGTTGCCCAACTGGTGATTCTGTGTCTCATTGTGTCATGTACGAATGGAGAAACCAAAGCTGTTAGAAGCAACTCTGATGGATCCGAAGTTTGGGGATACGCCGAAGTTAGGCCAAGTACGTTCTTTATATATCTTTCTCACTCTTTAACCCAATTTCAAGAATTAAGAAGATGTATTGTTGATTATATGTGACTAAATGAGTTTTGTTTTGACTTTACAGAAGCACACATGTTTTGGTGGCATTATAAAAGTCCTTATAGAGTTGAAGATCCTTCCAAGCCATGGCCTATTATCCTCTGGCTCCAAGGTGGACCTGTAAGTTCATAAATATATTTTTGTGTGGTTGTGTGATTATATCTACTTTTGTGTAACATGTTGTTCTCATCTCTTTCGTCTTTTATACATCTGTCTTTGTCTTTTGGAATATATTTTTTTTATCGAAATTTTTTGTTTCAATTATTTGATTCGATGAAACAGGGAGCTTCAGGGGTTGGAATAGGGAATTTTCAGGAAGTTGGTCCATTAGACACATTTCTCAAGCCCAGAAATTCAACTTGGTTGAAGAAAGCTGATCTCTTATTTGTGGTATTTATTTTCTTTTTGTTTCAAGCTATATTATAAAAAAAAGATTCATTTTTCATTTTGAAAAGCATATTTACTTTTGACAAAAAAAATATAACTAGTTAGGGTTGCGTAGTATCTAATTTGATGAGTCTTTAAGACTTCGCATATGTTGAATTTAATTTTAATGTTTTTTATTGCTGAACAAAAAAATGGAAAACAGGATAGTCCGGTTGGGTCAGGGTACAGTTTCGTGGAAGAGAAGGATTTGTATGTGAAAAGTGATGAAGAAGCAGCGAAGGACTTGACTACACTGTTGCAACAACTCTTCAACAAAAATCAAATTTTAAATCAAAGTCCTCTCTATATTGTTGCTGAATCTTATGGTGGCAAAATCGCGGTTAAGCTCGGTTTATCGGTTATCGACTCGGTTCAGTCCGGAAATTTGAAGCTTCATCTTGGAGGTAAGATATTTTTATTTTCTTTAAGAAAATGAAACAAGTAGTGCAGAGACATTAATTCATTATTGTTATGTGTGAATAGGAGTGGTTTTGGGAGATAGTTGGATATCCCCTGAAGATTATGTGGTGAGTTTTTTTTTGCCTGTTACTTCTTACTTGTTAATCAAAGTAATATCTCTGTTTTTTTTCTTTAATATAAATATCGTTTGAGTTTTTTTCACATATAATCAAAAAAGGATTTTGAATTTATATTATATTTATATTAATGTATATTTATAAATTTTCTTTTCTATTTAATATATAAGCTGAAATAATATAGATAAAAGTGTGATTTTTATTTAAAATATGCATTACAAATGTAGCACGAATCTTACAAATGAAACTGAGGAAGTAATATTCAATCTCAATTAATTGTAAATAAAATGAAACGAATTTCAATTTTTTTTTAATTAATGGTTTACAGTTTTCATGGGGACCTCTTCTCAACTATGTGTCGAGGCTTGATTACAAGGGCTTGAATCTCTCTAATAGGTCTTTCTTAATACATAATCCATTTTTCTAACTAATACATAATTAAGCGTCTCTTTAATCCATACACTTAACTATTATTGGTGCAGCTTAGCTGAGAAGATTAAGAAACAGATTCAAAATGGTGAATACGCTGAAGCCACTGAAACGTGGATGGAACTCGAATCCACAATTGCTTCCAATTCCAATTCCGTCGTAAATTCTTTCTTCTTTTACATTGCATCCATTATTACTTTATTCACACGTCTTATATGTATAAATGATAAAGTGGTTTTAAATGTAGGATTTTTACAATTTTCTGTTGGATTCTGGAATGGACCCTGTCTCGCTTACAACGAGCGAAGAAAATAGAAACGAAAATAGAATTTTGAAAAAGTATTCGAGATATTTAAATGATTTGAGAAGTTCAAGTGACGTAAAAAATGAAGGAGACCTTGGAATATTAATGAATGGTGTTATTAAGAAGAAGCTCAAGATCATTCCCAAAGACCTCTTGTAAGTAACTTCTTAACTGTTACGTGTATATATATCATCAAACTTATTAATATTATCATTAATTTTAGTTGTTCAATTTATAGATTTTAACTTGTAATTAACTTATATTATTAACAGATGGGGGAGCAATTCAGGTACTGTGTTTACGGCGATGCAAGCTGATTTTATGAGACATACAATCCAAGGCGTAATAATTCTGTGTCCTCAACTTTCTTTTGAACTATTTAAATTAATTTAAGTATTTGATAATCTATATTGATAATATATAAAAATATATATGGGCAGGTCGATGAACTTCTTGCCAAGGGGATAAATGTGACCATCTATAATGGACAAGTAATACCCCATCAACATCGAAATTAATATTTAATTTATATGGAAAAATGAGAAATCAGTTGCACTCAAAAAAATTGTTTATTGAAATAAAATATTGTTAAAAAGATAGAGATAAATTGTTATGTGGTTTATACGCAGCTTGATGTTATCTGTTCAACAAGTGGAACTGAAGCATGGGTTCACAAGCTCAAGTAAGAGCACTCTACTTTTTCTAGTTTTAACTACATGACATGCTCATTCTATAACGAAGAATATATAAAAAAATGGAATCGGAATTGTGTTAAATAGACAAAATCTCGAAGAGTCGTAGTATAAACTAAACCAAGTGGTAGTGGTCCAGTGGTTTTCACTTGTGGAGGAGTGACTCTATTGGTCTATCCACTCCCCACAAGCGCGAAATTCCTGGATTTAACCCTATTTGGCCACATACTTGAGGGCAATGCCCAGTGCTAGTCGGGACCACCAGTGGTGGAACCCGGAAAACCTGGTTAAAAAAAAATTTTAACAAAAAAAAAAAAAACTATAATAAAAATAAAATTTACTGAACATAGTGTAAATCTCTAATGAATGCTAATACATAAGGAATAATATTAAATAAGTTAGCTAACGTTGTTGGTATTTATTTTTGATAAAGTAAAAAAGTATTGTTGGTATTTATCATTTTATGTAATGATGTGTAAGGTGGGAAGGGCTAGAAGAGTTCAAGAAGATGGAAAGAGAACCATTATATTGTGAAAGTGATCGAAAAACTAGAGGCTTCACAAAATCATACAAAAATCTCCATTTCTATTGGATTCTTGGAGCTGGTCATTTTGTAAGTACACTCCCATTTTCTATATTTTTTATATATCTAATAATCTAATTCTTTCAAATTTGTATTTTTCGGTTGTTTGAACTAGTAGGGGATATATCATACATGTCACAAAACTTTGCATTTGCCATTAAAAAAAATAGTATAGACTTTGTTTTCATCTATATTTAATGATATAACGTGAGAGATACGTGATGCATCATGCATCTATTAAACGAAAGCACAAGTCTCTTTTGTCTCCGTTTCATTTCTTTCTTTTTTTTGGTTCTATCTTCTTTCTGCAATTTCTTTTATATTTACAATAAAAAAGCAAACAGTCGACTGTCTCTTTCATACTTCACACACTGTCTGAATCTGTGTAATTTATCGTTTTATTAAATATATTCCTGTGTTTTTTCACATCAACAGTTAAAAATATAAGTATTTTTACATTGACACGCAACATATTAAATTGAATACTTTTGGTTAGTTGAGATATGGTAATTTTTAGTTTTTCTAATACATGGTGAATGATTATTTTGTTTGTAACAGGTACCAGTAGATGAACCATGTGTTGCACTGAAAATGATTGGAGATACAACGAAGTCACCACAACAACTTTGACCAATCTTTCTTCCAAATCTCACATCACAAATACGACACAAATAGATGTGACACCTTTCAATCTGATTGATTTTATAACTCAAAACTTCAAAAACAGAAGATATCTCATCTCTAGTTAGGAGTTAAAGCTTGAAACTACAGATGCTTTATGTTCTTGTCTTCAACCTATTTATCATATTGCCATCTTATAATTTTATGGTTCACTCAACATGATATCAAAAAGAATTCTACATCTATTCTTTAATAAAGATATAATAAATGGAAAAGAAAAAAAGTGTTGGTATCCAAAACCTATAATAAAAGATACAACTCCGTTGATGATATTTGCTTTGTGGACGATCTGTCGTTATCCAAATAATGATACCAACAGCCAAAATTAGAAGCCGAACTAGTTAAATTAATTTGGTGACTAACTGACTATGTATAATAGGGAAACAACAAGAACTTGAAAAACCTTTTGAACTGTATAATCGGGTTTAAGGATCTGATAATACACATATTTAGATATTAAATTAAGTATTTAAATGGAGGAAAAATGTGGGTCTTCAAGTCTGTACAACATTTGGAGGATCTTTTACACAAACGCATAATAAGTAACTAAGAAAAGGGCCTCCTATCCTCTCAAATTTACACCAACTCGATACAAATGCAAAAAGTAAGAACCAAAAGCGAGACAGAACAAGAGCAGAGAAGAAGTAAGTAATACTTGCTGTTGCTGAAACTTGTCGAAGCTTCTAGATTGATCTAAGCAGCAGCTGATTCGACCTTCTCCACAATTTCCAGCCTCGTTTTCCTCTTCCAGCCTTTCATGGTGGCTACTAAATTCACCAGTCCAACGACCTGTCCTTTTGTATATTCCTGTAAAATTTGCGATCCATGTTTACACATTTCAGTCAAGTCTTTCCACTAAAATCAAATCCCGTCGGTTTGGTTTACGCAAAGACAAAAGGATTGCTCACCGGATGAGCCCTTGCCCAGTGAACATATTCCGTCTCTGGAAGATAGTATGCCTGCAAAAACAAATGATGATTTTACTTTCAAGTGTGAATCGACGCCATATTATGATGTTGAATCTGCAATTCCATATGAGTTTTCTGTTTTCGCCTTACCTTAATAAACGTTTCGACTATTTGAAACTTGGGCTTCACATTTGTTGGCACAAGGTGCTGTAGCCCGTTTATTAGGACCTACAAGAAGATTGGATAATGTTGGCCCGAGTCAATCCCATGCATATTACTACAACACATACGCATGTTTCATCGACACATGTGATTCAATATACTGTGCTTATGTTTTTTGGTCCCGTCAATACAGAGCAAAGGCTTGTTGTATCCTACCATCTTTGCAGATGCATTGTTTATATGAAATTTGTATATTAAATTTTGGAATGTCTGTCAATGTTGATTGATTTTTTTTTTTCATGAACACAATTCTTGATTTCGTGTAGAAGAGAGTGAAAAAGTACCTGAATATCTAATGACATGAGAGCACGTCCTTCATCAGTACATCTTTTGATTCGAGATAAACCTTCGACCAGCATCTCCGCAAATATTTCAACTCCATATTCCAGTAAGAGGTTTTGGACCTATTTGAAAAAAAAAAAAGTTCAAAGTTTTCACAGATTTCCCAATAATTTGAGATGACAACATGTTCGATCCCATATCTTAGTCAAACTGAATTGCACGTTGTTAGTTGATTGTTTATGCAGAAGAATGTGTTCGGTTTGATTGTGACACCCTAGAATCACAAGGAAAAACGTAAACAGGTGCCAACTACTCATCTGAAATCTTAATCAAATTGAATTGCACGCTGTCAAATGATTGTTTCTGAAGCAAAATGTGTTTGGTTTGATTGTTTCAGAAGGAAAAACCTAAGAAGGTGCCAGCTAATAATCGGGGGACTCAGTGACCACTGATCTTCCAATCCAAAGATGCACACATCGATATTTAGTGACAATATGATTTAACTTTCAGAATTGATGAGGTCAGAGAGTTTTCTACCTCCTGTGGAATGCCTCCATGAGCAAGCCTTGTTCTGTAGTGTTTGAATTCCCCGAGCATCAAATCAACATACCTGTTAGTTCAACGAGTTTATTACACATAAGATGGAAGCGAAGCAATCAATGGTTTGACAGGCCAAGTAAACTGATCAGAATCTAGTTTAAGAGGATCAACCGTGTCCTGAATATCTAAATCTGAATTCAGCAATTAAATATGGCAGCTTGCCAATTATAATTTTGTAGCATTCTAAGAAATACTTTCAAAAAACTATGAACATCTAAATAGTTACATGATTTAACTGAACTTGCAGGTACATATTTGAAAAGTGCAAATGAAGTAACAAACCCATTGTGCTCCACTCCAAGCTCCTTGACTTCCCATTTAGAATTAGCAATTCGGTCTACATATCTGCAAAACCAGTTGAAGGTGAATGAACATGCATACACACAGTAAGAACCAATAACATAAAACGAAGGTTCAATTTTACCAAACTCAAAGAATTCACAGTATTTTGCATTTAGTGTAACAGTTCTAAATATTCAGAAGTCAGTAAGAATAAGAATAGAAGAAACGAGGGAGGAGAGGAGATGCAATCAATATTAATAAATTTGTTGAGCAGATCAGAAATTTACCCATTAACATGCAGCAGTATCCTTGCAGTTGTCCTATGCAAGTGCTCTGTCAGAGCAGGTACGGAACCAACCTGATGGAATCATTCCACTTAATGCAAGTCCTTTAAATATATTTGCTACCACATATAGTATATAAAAAGTTTTTGATATTTGAGAAATATATTTAGCAAAGGAATACAATGAAACTACTTGTGAACACATCGTCCTGCATATTCCATTATTTTTTATGAGACAAAAGACTATTGGCTGCTACAGCGGTCTATGTATAACCAGATTGTATGTATGTTGTCAACATCACAACCAAACAAGGCAATGTATTCCTCCCAGCCAAAGTTTTTCTTAATTTAAGGAATCAGAACTGAAAGAGGCGCATACCAGTTGACCAAAGAAGTCTTCAACTAGAGATCCGTTTCTTGACATAAGCATTGATTGGAGATGAGCCTTTGATTTATGCAATAACCGAGCTACAAGAGAAACAGTGTCCACTGCAGCACATCTTTCCTGCAAGCGATAATCATGTGTTAAAGAAACCTTATACAACCTTGAGATGATATGAAGAAGTAAGGCAGCTGCTCTTCTCTTCTCACACTCATCTATGAAATAATGCGAAAAATAAATGAATAGGAATATCTTTATTTAGGGGTTACTAATGGATAGAAACTAATACTAATTGTGGTTCAGATTGATGAGATCGCATCCTAAGTTATACCTTGAGACTAAAAGATACGCCTGATACGTGACCGGAAATTGTATTTAAAGGACTTGCTGGAGTCACGTCCGCAAGACTATGAACTGTGTTGGGAAAGCCAAGTGAAGAGGATGGTGATGATGAAAACTGAGGTTTTATCCATTGCTCACACTCTTGTGATATCCGGGATAAGCTGCTTTTCAAACGATCTGCATTTCAAAAATTTGAAATATATATTGAGCAACATAGTTTTCCTCAGATATTGTAGCCATAAAAGCTATAACATAACCGTGCTCAAGCTGTTCGGGAGTAACATTATAAACAGAGAGGAGCATCAAAAGGAAATAAATCAGTTACTCACGATTGATAGATTCGGCAACTCCTTTTGTATTTTCTTGACCAAATACTTGAAACACGAAATAGAAAAAGACCCCAAACAATTGGCATATTCCCTACAAAATTCCAAACAGGTGTAAGAGCAACTTTAAAAAAGAAATCCAGGAAGAGTAGTAAAGAAATCTACAAAACTCCTAGAATTAAGATTGGTACCTTAAAGAATTCAACGTTAACAATTTCTAGTTTCTGCATAAGCCTTGCGTACTTATCCATTGATCTAAGACAAAGAACACAGTTATAACAATTCCACGTCACAAAAGTGGGCTGAGGAAAGTATGTGACGGGAAGGCTGTCATTCTAATTTCAAGCATTTGCTCATTACCTTAAAAGACAAAGGGATGATCCTGTTTGAGCTGTCAAATCATCATTAGTACTGAAATGTGAAGAAGAACTCCTTGCTATATTACGTGTAAAACTTCGTCTTGGAAGCTGACTATCCTCATCAATATAGTCAGCATGAAGGTCTTCGTTTTCATCTCCCGAAACAGGACTGCCTCCGTTAATCCGTTTTTGATCTCTTATACTGGGATTCACAACATCATCGTGAATACTATCATTCCCTTCAGAATCACCAGAGGCAGCTCCATTGACCGAGGAGTAGTCTTGATCTTCTCTATAGTAAGTTAACTTTGCTGAGAAAGGGTTTCCACTTTTCAGCCAATGTGAGAATCCACTCTTGTTCCCACTGGGATCTGTTGAGCCATTTGAGTTATTAGAGTGAGGGAATCTGGAAGAACCAGAGGCACCGCGGGAAGAAATAATTAGGGGAGCCCCATCCCCCACAAGACCAGCAAAATTAATAGACTGCACAGTATCGGGTGACAGTTTCGTCCATGTCTCCTTCTCCAGAACCATTTTAAGCGCCTGTTAGGGAGAAAAACCAAACAAAAACTTTACCTTCACGATATCATGTAGGAGAGAGGTGATGAATGAAAGTAACTAGGTATGTGGTATTGGCACTGTCAGTCCAATGGGCATTGTAAAAACTGAACTTACATGCATGCTTTGCCTATGAAATGCAGTGAAATAATTTTCGCATACACCCTTTAGCTTCTCCCTAAAATCAACAACTTCAAATCCACAGAACGCTTCCCCAGCAAGGATAAAGACGCTCAGGTCTTCATAGTTCTTTAGGAACTGATGTATACTTGTTGAAGAAGCAGCTGGGGAAGAGAGCAAAACTGACACACGGCTTGTTGTAAGTTGCCAAAGATTTCTGCGTCCTCTCTGAAGAGTTTCTGAAACTAAAGTTGCACTCTCTTTCCGTAGATAGTACCATGGTGACTCGCCACTTGATACTGTATCTCCAGAATCCCTAGACTCATTTACTACACTAGTAGACGCCTGCTGCACGGAATTGGGTGTCCCACTTCCATCAGACTCTTCAGCAGAAATGGGACAAGAAGGTATGCTTCCCGAACTCATGGCTGAAGAAAGACCACCATCCTGTGGGTCGCATGAACTGCCTGTCACTGAATCAATATTTTGAGTTGTTGCAGGGCTTGGTGAGATCAAACTTTCTACCTGTTACAGTTCAGAAGCTTAGCCCTTAGAAACCTTAGAGATAATTATAATGAATTGACGCTGTCAACATACAGAAAAGAACTTTAAGGAAGTTGACAATGCATACGATATTGGGCAACAAAGCTATCAAAGAGAAAAGATTTTCTGACCCATCATCTTCACGCCAAAAGGTAAAGCGAAAGAATATTGTACTAAAATAAAAGAACTTATCAAAATTCTTGGACAATCAGTTACTTGACACGGAGTACTTAAAAGAGATCGAAAATACTTAACTGTATGTTAACTAAGAGATTAAGTAATAACCAAGACTTGCATACATTATTAAATATAAATTCTAGATTTTCCATATCGATAAAGCAGGTCTTATTAAATTTATACACACCACCAAACTAAACAAACACAGAGAGAAAAGTTTTACATGTATGCTAAACTTTCCTCTAATTACTGCGCAAGAGAGAAGTGTTTTATACAATGAGTTTATGTACACAGTTCTGCTCAGGAAATATAATAGGTCTGTGTACGAGTCTATAAAATCTGACAGCAAAAACTGTAGCATTGAGGTTAGAACCAAAAAGCTGCTTCAAGAACCCTATCAAGGTAATAAGAAAACGTTGGGAACCTACCTTCCTTTCTGGCGCAAAACTCATTATCTCATGGTATGAGTACATTAACTGAAATAGCACAGCGAGTGTTCTCAAAAGACATTGCCTAAACTTGGATTCTGGTGTCTGAAGACATAGATCGCTGTATGTAAGTCTGCAATTAATTAAAACATATCAGCAAGCATACTAGAATCCAAACAAATAGGGACCAGAAGTGAGTGTTAGGTACTGTAATAGCCGTGATAACTCAGGTGCATAGAACATACCTACTATATTGGGTGGAAGAACTGTTATCCTACAAAATCAAAAAATTATTCCCAAGGAATGGATCAACAATCTGACTGGTTTAATTTGTAGACCTTAATAAAACTCATTTCACTGCTCAGTAGGAAGTTTGTGCCATACACTAGAACCAAAAGAAAA
Organism: Noccaea bulbosa; assembly: GCA_900406535.1. NCBI lineage: Eukaryota > Viridiplantae > Streptophyta > Magnoliopsida > Brassicales > Brassicaceae > Noccaea > Noccaea bulbosa. Next base: position 26,096 of record OVBJ01000169.1, on the reverse strand, counting down.
GAAAAAAACGATTGAACCATACACCAACAAGCTCACATCCAACCATCCAAGCATGCACGGCTAAATCCACTAGCTCCACATCAAAGTACAGAAGCAACGATTATATATTTAGCTCACATACCTCCCCAACAATGGTCTTTAGCACTGAGTGGGTTTCTGAGATAACTTCTTGCATAAAGAAGCTTTGTATCTTCTCGGCGAGGCCAGAAACATCACCGATCAGTGCATAAGCGTCAAGGACCTAAAAGTATGAGCACGTATACAAGTTAAATAGTGCCACTGAAACAAATATCTAGTTCTGCGACGAAATTGAAGTCCCCAATTCAATCCTTTTTTGTTTAAATCTTGAAGGAGAGAGCTACATAGATATGAAAAGAGAATGAGCTGACTTACTAACCATTAAATAACTATCTTCTTTGAACTCCTGGCAAACGCCCAACAAAAGTGAATCCAGCTTATGAAGAGTTCTTCCTAACCAAACCTTGAAAAGAGTATGAGAAGCTCAACCGACTGACTATATAAAAATTATGAAGACAATGTTTGGTCATGAGTAAGCATAACTACCTCAACACCACGGGTCATCTCTTGGATTGCTGAAAACTCAGATAGACTGTCAAGCAGCTGCAAATACTCAGATAGAACTTGAAATGCCTACATAATATTTCCTGGTCTCTTGTTAGTTTCATAGCATAATGTCACATAATTCTTATAACAAAACCAAGGAAGTATACCTTGCAATAGTTTCCTTCTTCAACAAGGTCTTCAAGACTTGACTGCATTACTCTTGCATGGCGAAGATCGGTTAATATAGGAAGCATGTCCTGCAAGTAGAGGAAATTATATATCTATGCAGTTCTAGTTACAAGGTATCCAGAGAAGTAAAAAGTATGATAAATAAAACGCCTACACGATATTTAAAATATTTAAATAATCAGACACTTGAGCCCTTGCTGATCAGGCGACATGACACAGTAGAGATATGTATTTAAGAAAGTACTTCCATGTAGAAAATGTCCTGTCAGTATTAGCCACACGCTCATAGGCGATATAACAGAGTAAATTTGTGCATAAACTTTTAAGCATGTTAATTGGAGTTTTAGTAGGAGACTATAAAGCATGGAAAAATTTAAGTAAACAGATTGAAGAAACGATCAGTGGAGGCTAGAGGTCTGGAATAACTAGAGAAGCCTACCAGAAGAGCTTGTTTCTTTTTAGAATGAGTATGTACAATAAGATCTCTTGACGCTTCATTCATCGATGAAGTCAAATTCCGTCTTCCATTCTGGCAATAACACACAGAAACGGCCATAACCAAGGTCAAACCAGCAAGAGGCAAAATAGAAGCTGAAACCACTGTTTTTATTTTTGTAAATTTTAAGATAAAGAATATGTAATCTTTACCTTGCAGATGACATTTGCAATCTTCAAATCCTTTTCCAATTCTCTAACCAAATTCATCCCCTTCACTGGCCAAAAGTAAATATTAACATTCACAAAACGGAGCGCATATGATTTTTCTCAGTAGAAAATCGGTTTCCTTAAGAGGAAAAAGACAAGTCTTTACAACTCCAGGCACTTACCCATCACTTCATGATGCTCCATAACATGATGAGACAGACTCTCTGCCACTCTATCCAGCTGCACCAGCCTCAAGGTGGCCTACACGATACACAAACCTTTAATAACAAATCAAACTAAAAACAACCAGCAGCATTCTTGTTCTTTCAGGATAGTATACTTGCATCCGACTTAACCAGTCAATATTGGTAGAAATGAGTACCTGCTTCTCAAAATAAGCTAGCTCACTTTGTTCATCTGGCACATTCTCCAAAATATGTCGTACTGGATCAAAATCCTACATGAGAACCAAAAACGAAAGGACTTATCGCTTTAGTGATGAAAGCATATCTCCTAATATCATAACAATTGACGAAAAAAGCACACACTTCTTCATAGAAACCCTCTTCAAGCTCTTCAACTTCATGAGGAGGAGGTCTGTTTCCATATATCGAACTAAGTTCTGTAGCATTAGAAGATATGCTTAATCTCTGATCAGAAGGAAGTCCAGCCAACGCACGAGCAACAGCAGCTGCAGCAGCAGCTCGCGCCGGAATCTACACAGTGAGAAACTCTTTTACTTTCCCAGAAAAAAAATTCAATTCATCATCACAGGAACCAAAGAGAAAGAGAGAGTGGAGAGGGGAAGTGAAACGAGTGACTAACCTCAGGGCGATCAGAGAAAGAAGGAGAAGGTAAGAGACCAAGCGATGTAGCGGATTTAACAGAGCTGAGGAATTTCTCGCCGACTTTAGATAAATCCATCCCTTCGCCTTGGGATAAGAAGAAAGGGAGTAAGAAGAAAACCCTAGAGCTCTCGAAACCACCCGCAGCACCGAGTTCGCTCAGATCTCCGCCATTGAAGAGAAACGGATTACCCAAAACTGTGCCGAATGGGAACAGATTAGGCTGCATCTCATTTTCAGATCATCTCGGATTAGCAGTGGAAATTTTTAGATCAAACCAAATTCCAATCGGAAATTCATAAAAGAGAGCAGTGAGAGTATCTAGATTCCAGGGGAAAAAACAAGAATGTCTCTGTGTTTTCCGATGAGAAGCCAGAAAACGGATCGAGAAGTGCCGCGAAAGGAAGAAGAAGAAGAAGAAGAGATCTAAAGAGGTCCGTTTTTTAGCAGGAGCTTGACTTTGAGCTTTCTTTGCTTTTGTTTCGCTCTGTTTTGGATTGCACAACAAAAAAGTGATTAAAGCCAATTTGTTACAATTTCTCTGAATCCCAAATCATGTGTCTTTTGTTGAGAAAATGCTAACAAATATTGGGTATCTTAATCAATATTAAAAAAAAAAAAGCTAAATAAGTAACAACAAAAATTGTAAAACATTTAAATAACAAAAAGTATGATTTAATAGATGAATAAAATGTTGTCTAATCTTATTATAAAATTAATTTTCACGTTGAGTGTATTTTACTTTCGGTAGACTTAAGTTTTTATGTGAAAATGTTGTATATCATGTGTCTTTGTTGAGAAAATGCTAACAAATATTGGGTATCTTCATCAATATTTTTAAAAAAAATAATTATAAGAAATCATTTCCGTAAGCTAAATAAGTAACAGCAAAAATTGTAAGACATTTAAATAACAAAAAGTATGATTTAATAGATGAATAAAATGTTGTCTAATCTAATTATAAAATTAATTTTCACGTTGAGTGTATTTTACTTTCGGTAGACTTAAGTTTTTATGTGAAAATGCTGTATATCATGCATGCTTTATATAATTATTGTTGCGACTTTGGTCACTAAAATATTTTTGTTTTCACTCGGACAATGGTGGAGTAGCGGAAGCTATGAAAGAAGGAAAGAGGTTGAAAGAGGATGATAAAGGTCGAGAGTGCTCCTCTCAGCGCTAAGCAAGGCAAAGCTCTTTTGGGAAACTTGAGTTTCCTCTTTTTGGTTTTTTTTCTTATTAATCAATATCAAAAATCTGAATGTAAAAGAAAGCCTAGACTCCTTTATATAGCCACGAATATGATCCTCAGCCTAATAGGAGTCCTAAGTAAAAAAGAAATCAACTTAAAAGGAAATAGAAAACAAAAGGAAAAACACCAACTTGAAAAGCACGTTAACACCAAAAGGAAAGATGAGAACCATCTAGAAACAGAGAAGGATGCTCTGCATCAGGTCCCCGGGGGTAGAAGAAGATTCGGCCTCGAATCAAGCGTGGCATTTTCTCCATGATATGGGAAAATGTGCTTCACATTGAACACATCTGCTGTGCGTATGTGTGGAGGTAGACGTAAGCGGTAGGCGTTGTCATTTATTTTTTCCACGACTTCAACAGGTCTTATTTTCCGCGAACGTAGTTTGTTATACTCACGAGCTGGCATACGTTCCTTTGTTAGAACAGCCCAAACCAAGTCTCCCGGATTAAACTCGACCTGTCGACGACGAGTATCAGCGTGAGCTTTATACGACGCATTGGAACTCTGCAGATTTGTGTGTGCCTCTTGATGAATGTGTTGAACATTATCCACAAAGTCAATGGCTTGGCCATGAAGACGACCTTTGTCGGGCAGAGGTATAAGATCAAGTGGACCACGTGGAATGATGCCGTAAATGATCTTGAAAGGACAAAAGCCGGAGCTGCGATTGTTAGCGTGGTTGTGAGCGAATTCGGCGATGCAAAGCTTGCTGTCCCACGATTTAAGATTATCACCAACAAGGCTTCGAAGCATGTTACCTAAGGCACGATTAGTAACCTCAGTTTGACCATCAGATTGAGGGTGATAAGCAGTGCTCATGTCGAGGCTTGTGCGAAGCAGCTTCCAAAGGGACCGCCAAAAATGACTAAAAAAGCGAGAGTCTCTATCCGAAACAATCGAAGTTGGTAATCCATGAAGACGATATATCTCTTGAAAGAATAAAGACGCCACACGTATTGCATATGTTGTCTTCTTACACGGGATAAAGTGGGCCATCTTTGAAAATCTATCCACCACGACAAAAATAGAATCATTACCTTTCTGAGTACGTGGTAATCCAAGCACGAAATCCATACTAATGTCCGTCCATGGCTCGGTCGGAACAGGTAAAGGTAAATAGAGCCCTGCATTAGATGCAGATCCTTTAGCCTGTTGACAAGCTCGGCAACGTTCCACAAATCGAATCACGTCTCGACGTAACGTCGGCCAATAGTATGAAGCGGTAACAAGCTGCAATGTTCGATCTCTTCCCACATGACCTTCATCATGTAGTTCTTTAATAATCCGGAGGCACAAACTACAATCAGGAATGCATAGCTGGTTGCCGCGAAATAAAAATCCCTCGTGAAGAGTGAATTCTGTTGAGCTATTATCGGTGACATCTCCTAAGATACGGGAAAAATATGGATCAGAGCAATATAGGTCAGCAAAGGTGGAGAAACCAGGGACGGAAACATGCATTGTTGAAACGAGAGCATGTCTTCTGCTTAAAGCATCAGCAACGCGATTGAGTTTTCCTGCTTGGTGACGAATGGTGAATGTGAATTGTTGTAGAAACGCAACCCAAGTAGCATGGCGAGAGGAAACCTTTGCCTGGCTATCCAAATGCTTGAGAGCATCATTGTCCGTAAACAAGATAAATTCCCGGTGAAACAAGTAATGGCGCCAATGTTTGATAGCCTGAACAACTGCATAAAACTCAATGTCATAGGTACTATAGCGAATACGAGCACCAGAAAGTTTTTCGCTGTAGTAAGCAATCGGACGTCCCAACTGACTTAAGACAGCACCAATGCCCAGTTTAGAAGCATCACTGTGGAGTTCAAATGCTTGTGTAAGTAAAGTCAGGGAGGACCAAGATAGGAGCAGAAGTGAGTTTATCTTTAATATCAGCAAAGGCGGAGGAGGCAGCAGCTGACCAATGAAATTTTCCAGCTTTCATACAATCTGTGATAGGTGCCATAATGCTGCTGAAATGGGGAACAAAACGTCGATAAAACGAAGCCAATCCGTGGAAACTGCGAACCTCTGTTAGCGATGTTGGTTCTGGCCATGTCCGAACTGCATCCACTTTACTCTTATCCACAGAAAGACCGTCTCTAGAAACCACATATCCTAAAAAGAGAACATGATCTGATCCAAACTGGCACTTATGTTTGGCGACAAAAAATTTGTCGCGGCGCAAGATGTCGAGAACGCTACGTAAATGACGTAAGTGATCAGCCAATGATGAACTAAAGATGAGGATATCGTCGAAGTAAACGACAACGAACTTCCCGATGTATGGTCGAAGAGCTTGGTTCATGACACGCATAAAGGTGCTTGGTGCATTTGATAACCCAAACGGCATGACTAACCACTCAAATAATCCTTCACGCGTCTTAAATGCCGTCTTCCATTCGTCTCCCGGCTTAATACGTATTTGATGATAACCACTTTTAAGATCGAGCTTGGAAAAAATTGTAGCTGTCTCGATCTGATCCAACAAGTCGTCCAGTCGTGGGATTGGAAAACGGTAGCGAACTGTAATTTTATTTACTGCTCGGCTATCCACACACATCCGCCAAGTGCCGTCTTTCTTGGGAATCAATAATGCCGGAACGGCGCACGGGCTAAGACTTTCGCGAATGTGTCCTTTAGCAATTAAATCTTCTACTTGACGTCGTAACTCTTCATGTTCTTGTGGGCTCATGCGGTAGTGAGGGCGATTTGGCAATGTGGCTCCCGGAACCAGATCAATTTGGTGTTGAATATCTCGCAATGGTGGTAAACTCAACGGTAAATCAGCGGGAAACACATCCTCAAATTCCGTAATGAGTGTAGAAAACGCAGGAGGTGGTGTTACTGTTGCTGGTTTTGTCGTGACAGTAGACGGAAGGAGAGCGAACAAGAATCCCTCTGTTTTGAACTCTGTTTCAAATTGAGCACGCGAGCAAAGCAGAGTTGATTGATTCGGTTGTGGCGGAGGGAGTTTAACCTCAATGTTGTCTTTCGCTACAGGAAGTGACGATGGCTCTGGATTTGGTAAAAGGACTATCTTTCGATTTTCCCAAACGAAAGTGTAGATGTTCTTTTTACCATGATGGCATGTGTCACGATCATATTGCCATGGGCGTCCCAAAATTAAGTGACTCACATCCATTGGAGCAACATCACAGTAGATTGTATCTTTGTAATAGGCTCCTATAGAGAACGGAACTAATGCTCGATGCTTGATTTTAACTTCTGTGTCTGATGTGATCCAAACAATGGAGTACGGAGCAGGATGTTCTTCTTTTCTGAGGCCAAGCTTTTTAACTGCCGCTTCAGAAATAACATTGTTACAGCTACCAGCATCGATGACGAATTTGCACAATTTTCCTTTAATAGTGCAAGTGGAGCGAAAGATGTTAGAACGTAACCACGGTTCCTCGTACCCGATTGGAGCTAAACATATTCGACGCATCATCAATGCAGGGGCATTTTGGTCACCATTAGTGGGGGCGACTTCGAGATCATCATTGTCATCGTCATCGCCGGAATTATAGATTTGTTCTGTCTCGTCGATGAGAAGTCCGTGACGCTGCTTATTGGGGCAAGCTGTTTGACGATGACCCAGTTCTCCACAAGTGTAACAACGAAGAGCATTGGGCCTAGTAGATCGTCGCAAAGTAGACTCGTCTGATCTCGGGGCCTAGCGATTGTTATTCTTTGATGTTGGAGCTGTGTCGTTTGTTGTTGATGCAGAAGTAGCGTCGGTTTCAGGTAATGAAGGACGAGGTCGCCATGTGTTTGTCGTAGATGTAACGTTTCGAGATTGTGCTTCAAAGGCAAGGGCACGTCGATGTGCTTCTGCTAGAGTGGCAGGATCGAACTGAGCGAGAGAGTTCTGTAACTGAGGACGTAAACCACCGATAAAACGCGAGACCAACTGAATCGGACTGTCGTTGAGCTCGTTTCGTGTTAACAATAAGTAGAACTCTTCAGCATAATCATCAACTGTTCGAGATCCTTGGCGAAGGTTTTGCAGCCGAGTAAACATGGTGCGGTCGTGATTCAAAGGGAGGAATTGCTCTCGTAGATGTTTTTTTAATTTCTCCCAAGTTGCGATGTGAGGTTTTTGCGTGCGAGCTCGTGTAGCCTTTAATTGTAACCACCATGAAGCAGCTCTACCACGAAACCTTGTAGCCACAAGGGAAACCTGTCGATCTGCAGGAACCTGTTTAAATTCAAGCACTTCTTCCACTGTGATTATCCAATCAAGCAAGTCTTCTCCGCGAACGCTTCCCTGAAATTCTGGTATATCAACCTTTAAACCTGCCTCCCATCGTCTATCGTTCTGATTTTGTTGATTCTGAGCTCTTACAATAGCATTATTACCAGCGTCGGCACCGGCGATTGCTCCCTCAACTCTGTTATTAGTGGCTGCAGCAAGGTTTTGCTGGTTTTGGAGTAGTGTCTTCCCTAACTCTTGAATGGATTGTTGTATTGTGGTCTGCAGATTTTCCTGCAACGTAAGTAACATGTTTCTCATCTCAGCCCAATTTCCCTCAGTTGCATCATCTTTCTTTGGAGGCATCGCAGAATAGCTAGAAAAGAAACCTTCCGGAACCGGTCCTGTATTCTGATACCAACTGGTGGAGTAGCGGAAGCTATGAAAGAAGGAAAGAGGTTGAAAGAGGTTGATAAAGGTCGAGAGTGCTCCTCTCAGCGCTAAGCAAGGCAAAGCTCTTTTGGGAAACTTGAGTTTCCTCTTTTGGTTTTTTTTCTTATTAATCAATATCAAAAATCTGAATGTAAAAGAAAGCCTAGACTCCTTTATATAGCCACGAACATGATCCTAAGCCTAATAGGAGTCCTAAGTAAAAAGGAAATCAACTTAAAAGGAAATAGAAAACAAAAGGAAAAACACCAACTTGAAAAGCACGTTAACACCAAAAGGAAAGATGAGAACCATCTAGAAACAGAGAAGGATGCTCTGCATCAGACAATATAGAGATCTATCCGATGATCACACTGCATTTCTCGGGCGGTCCGGATCTTGTCTCGGAGAAGTACAATACCTATCTGAATAGGGACGTAATGTATTGTCTGGCGATTATGTGTGCTGATCTGACAGAAGATGCTATATTTAGTAACAACAGAGCACAGAACAATTTTTTGGTGGGTTATGAACCTTCTTCAGCGCTGGTTTCTTTCAAGGCCACCGATTGTTCTGCATTGTGGAGTTGAAAGAAATAACAAACAGAAAGAGCTTTTATAGTTTTAGTTTTCTTTCTATTAGTCCTTTTTATGAAAGGCATAGAATATGGTTATGCTTTAGTTTCTTCAGCTTCAGTTTATCTTTTCTATCTATTGTCTTTTGATTATTGCGATTTGGAACAGTAACGAACAGACAAAATAGTTGTAGAAGCAAAACGCAGAATATCTATCATTCAAAATGTTAAAACTCTGAGTCGGAACATAGTCTAAAAACTATAGTTTAACCCTTTCCACAACGACGAACTACAGACAGATATCATCGTCGAGAACCAAAAAGCATAAGTCTTAAGAGACAGAAAAGTTGGCCGAATCCTTCAAATATTCACAGCCAAAACCCAAAAGAGTAAATTATAAAAAACCAAACCGAAGATGATTGTCTTTTGTTTCTTACGGTTGTTCAAAAGTAGCCGAGAAAAGCAGATCATCAGCAATAGAACATAAACTCCTTGACGTTATCTTTGACTGCTGGAAGATGCATGACAACTGCTGCAGAGCTTGTCGTTGTGTTCTTGCTCTTGCTCGAACCACCATCAGACATCTCGCTCTCCATGTAGTAACGAGCTCTGAAAGCAGCCAAGTGCGCATAGTAAGCCGGTGGCACGATTGAGACAGACCTGGTGCACCTCGCAAACCTGCCAGTTTTCATGTTTCGTTTTTAGGCACAAACACAAATTGTAACAACATGTCAAAAAAGTAGTAAAAGATGTATGTTTTGTTGGTTTACTTACGTGTAGCAAAGACTGTTGGTGAGCATTTGCAGTGCATCAGCAGAGAAAGCGTTCTCGTCAAGAAGCACGTGGTAGTGTGCAGGCCTGCTTGTTCCCTAATATAAACCAATCAAACACACACCCAAAAGAAACTTCATTTACTAACTCCGATGAAATTACAGAAGCAAAGAAGATGGGATAGAGAGAGATAGAGATACCTGTATGCCAGCGTGACTGTTCAAATAGAAATCAAACTCATTCGGGTGACAGATTTTGGTGTCGACGACCGTACCTAAAGAAAGAAAATTCCAACATGTTTAAAAAATTCTATGTTGAAGATCATCAACAAGTTAATAAAGAAAGAAGCCAAACCTGGAAGAATGTTGCCACTTTTATCGGTGGTCTCACGATGGCCATGTTGAGCAGGGAAGAAACGAGTGTGGTGACGTTTCTGGACGATCACAAAAGTGATACGCGGTTGATAACCCTCTTGGAGAGAGTGACAGGCCTTGCGAATCGCGATAACCTCATGGAGCAGAACCTGACTGAACTGCCCTTCGCTTACTCCATCCCTGCATGCGTATGCACCAAGGAAAAAAAAAAACAGTTTATAGATTGTTGTTACGTTAGTAATAAGTAAAAAACCTATCAAGAAGAAGACTTGCCGGAAGAATATGATCCTTGCAGGGATTTGATTAGTAGCCCTCCTGAATGCTATCAGATGTTCCCTGGATTCAGAAACAGTGCCCATTTTTTGTGATTCTGATAATATTAAAGGAGAAACCAAAAAACAAAAGTAGCATGTTTTGTTCTTTCGCTTACCTTATCAAACCAGAATGGACTAAGCCTCGCTGTGGATCCTGAACCAGCTTATACAAGTCCTGGATGATTTCTTCCCTATGAGCCTGAGCAGAAACCAGTCCTCTGTATTTGGTTATCTCAGGCCAGTCCATAGAAGCAACAACCTGTATGTTGAAGAAAGAGATTTTAACTTAATAATATCTTGTTTAATCAAAAACAGTATAATGAGATACTTACAGCAGCAATGGAAGGACTAGAGTCCTCTCCAGCTTGCGGGTGAGTCACATCAGCACCCATGATTATGGTCGCACGGTCAGTGATCAGGGGAATTCTTCTTCTGATAGCATCATCAAGAACTGTATTCCGTCCTCCAGTCTGTAAACACAAGTAACCCCAACGATCGTAAAATCTCAAAACAATTTTAAAGGATTAAAAGAATAAGAAAATACAGATGAACAAAGACCTTGACATTAATCTTCAGCGCCACGTTTTCCATGTACTGCTTGCCGAGTTTATAGACTTGCTTCGGTTGACAGCACTGAGAGATAATCCCTAATTCCGTTTCACATACCCTTTTAATCTTCCCTGCAAGACAGACAGTTTGTTCGGAGTTAATTTACATCCAAGTAGAAATAATATCTAACCATGTGAACAAACTTACCGTAAGATCCAGAGACATCAGGCAATATCACGATCAACAGTTGGAGAGTAGGTACCCTTTCGTGAATATCTCTAAGTGCTTCCTCGATTCTTTGAGGCTGACAAGAGATGAACGGAATAGCAGGTTTCGGATTGATTTCCTGGTATCAAGAATTAGAAAAAGAAGACAGTTAGTGACTTTTCTGGTATGAACAAAAGAAGAAGTACCCAAAAGCATGGGGAAAAAAACACAGACCATCCCTTTGCTGACGCACATCGCAGTCAGTTGTTTGCAGAACTCCTCGGGTAAATATCGATCAATCCTCGTCGAGAAGCTAACACAAGTCCAAGAAGCAACTCTTGCTCCGTTAATCATTTTCTAGAACACAGAAAGATCAGAGCCAAAACGATGTAAGAGATGAAACATATCACACGTAAAACCACAATAGAAGCATTGAAGTTAATAAAATATTTGTGAATACACGAAATATACAAGCATATTTCAGAATTAGCTTTCAAGTGCCTACAGAGAGCCAAATAAAAAAAAAAAAATAAAAAAAATAAAGATCAGAGCCAAAACGATGTAAGAGATGAAACATATCACACGTAAAACCACAATAGAAGCATTAGGCACAAATCTTCTTCACCAACTTTGTATTCAATATCCCAAAGCAAAGAAGTTAATAAAATATTTGTGAATACAAGAAATATACAAGCATATTTCAGAATAAGCTTTCAAGTGCCTANAAATTCAAAAAAAAAAAAAAAAAAAAAAAACATTATAAATACTCGGTCAGTTACAGTTTTACCTTGTCAATCATGTTCCACTGTCCCATCCTTGGATTCACCATTTTTTCTCTACCACTGTCATGGTATTTCAACTGTAGACAAATATATCATGAGGAACGTTGAAAAGAAAATGTACAGAGATAAAGCAAACTACTCCAATCACAAAAAATGAAGTCGAGAAAATCACCATGGGAGGAGGAAGAACACGAGCCTCAATCGAGGTTAGCTGTTCTGTCACCGACATCCCAAACTCTTCCCTCACAAGCTTGCTCTGGTTAAATTTGTTACCCTCGACCATCTAATAATAGGAACAAGAAATGTGATCAAAATTATACTCTTTGTCACCGAGGGATTAACTGTTGTCAAGGTGATGCAACAAGGACTGAGCCTACCTTTTTAATCAAATTTTCTCTCTCTTGAGGTCGTTGGCAGGTTGCTTTTAGCATCGCAGTCACTTGCCTCTCATTGAGCCTCTTGGTGTACCTCTGCCCATCAGCAATCCGACAGAGCTGCAAAAAAAAACCCAAAAAAAAAAGCCAGATCTTTAATGATACAAAATAGAGCTTAGGAAAATGGTGAAGGTAAAAGAGTAGACGTTCAAGTTGAAATCCTACTTCCATCGGCAAGTAAGCAGGCTTTGAGTCACTCCCTGTTTGGATAGCAGGTAGTGCCGGATATTTCACCCTATAGTTATACTTTTCAGCAAAGTACTGTATGACTGTCTTCCGAGTATTGTCCTCTAAAGTGAAACTGAAATGAATAGAGAAAAGGTAATATCAGCTACTTTAAAACCAAAAGATAAGAAAACAACTCTGCACTTTGCTAAGGTTGATTGAAATGCCTTCACCTTAATTGACTGATGGGGCAGTTGGAAATCCCCGTAATCTTGGAACTTCTTTCGTAGTTAAACTGTGCCAAATGAACCTTGAGGTTCCTCAAAACTCTCTTCACCTAGAAACCAAAATAATTCACAAGATGAGAGTTATATAATATACTCCGGTAAAATTACTACTTGATCGGTTGAATACATGTCAGATTATTACCTTGACTCGATCAGAGTCCTTCAGTGGTCTGCTGAAGTCCCGCAAGTTCATGAATTTACTAATAAATTCAGTGACATCTATTGGTTCGTAGAAGGATCTAGCGGAAACATCTGCATCAAAGGAAACAACACAGCTATATTACATCACAATAGTCTCCAAAGATCAGTCTCTAGCAAAACAATACTTGTGTGGAGATATTCAAGTTTCAATCAATTAGAATAATATTAAGTAACAGCACCAACTGAGAAAAACATTTAACAATTCCTTACCAATGTTTAGCGACAATCCCATCTGAGTAAGCCTGAGGCTCTGGAAATAACCGCTCCAGTACTCAATACCATCACCAAGCTCGCCTCTTTTTCCCAATGTAGGGTCAAAGAAAGACCTTCCAATAGTAACATAACTGAACACGAAGCAACGCATTGAATGTTTAGTCTATACACAGCTTTTGACACTTGGGAAGCAATCAAGTATGAAATCCAAATTTCTTACTCTTGCGATGGCAGATCCCTGAGAACAACATCAAGAACTTGGATGGTTTCATATGGAGCCTCTCTTGTTTTCCGCTGGAGGAACTGTTGCAACTGGAACAATTCAGGCCTTGACGCCAGCTTTAAGGCAACTTTAAACTGCCTCTCCTTCCTGCCAAAACAATAGTCTCACAAATCACAATGCCAAAACCTGCAAACGACCAGTTTTCTTAGTCCTACAGAGAGTTTCAACAAGCACCATACCTAGAGGAAGAAGAACCAGCAACTTTCTTGTCCTTCAAATCGACAACGAACTCTTTGGTTTCAAAAGGGAGAGGACCAGCTGTGAAGAGACTCTTCCTTCCATCATATGCAGGAATCTTCCTTGCCAAATGCGATTCTCCATAGGTGCTCACCAGAGCTGTCATCACGTCTCTGTTCACTTTCTTCGATATGACCTCGGGAGTGATCGAAACCTGTAAGCAAACGGATCAACAAAATTTCAACCCAATACGTTTCATCCACATTCACGAACGAACAACGACGAAACAAGTCAAAAACGCAAATAAAGGAACCAAAATCTTCGTTGATGCAACCATTTGACGAACTATATCACAAAAACAAGTCTGATACGCAAAAAAAACTAAATCCAGATTCATCGTCTCAAAAACGAAACTAAAGTAAAAGGGAGATAAACGAAAAATATTTGGTGAAATAGAAACGAAAAATAACAAAGGATCAAATGTCTCTAGAACTTGGTGAGATTGAAACGAAAAAATATTTCAGATCTTCAAACAAAAATGGAGAAACGAGAGTCGGACAAACGAAAATGGCCAACCAAAAGTCGATTCGTTGAGTGAACAAAANAAAAAAAAAAAAGGGGAAAAAAAAAAAAAAAAAAAAAAATCGAAAGGAGACTTACATCGTAGTGATACAGATCTCTATCGGCAACTTGAACGAGGAAGTGATTCGCTCGGATCATCATTTTCTTCCCGGCTTGACCAAACCCAGGCCGGACCGGATACTTCACCGCCTTCGAGGAAGCCGGAGGAAGCGTCGTCACCGGAGAAATCTGGACTTTCTCGGCCAACTCTTGACTAAGAGCCGAACCAGAGTCAGATTTAGAGGCATTCGTTGATTTCTCCTGTACGGACGTCGCTGAAGACGAAGCAACGTCGACGGCTTTAGGTTTTTCTCCGATCTCCTTAGAAACACCGGAAACAACATCTGACGGAGGAGATGAAGAGCTTCCCCGCCCGGCATTTCCGCGACCTCTTCCACCGCCAGAAACAGGAGTTCCACGGCCACCGGAGGTTTGAAGTGCCGGCCACGAAACGGGACCAGAGGTCTGCTCCGGTCTCTGGTCAGAACGACGACCTCCGCCGCCACGACTGCCGCCCCCGTACGCACCACGACTCGACATTGACGGAAAGCTTCTCGAAGAAGAAACAAAATTCGCAAACGGAGAGAGAGAGAGAGAAAAGAGAAACAAAGGGTCACTAAAAGAGAGAGTGAGGAGGGACGTCTCCGATTTTATGGAAGACTGCCATTACAGACGGTTATTATAAAGCATTTGAAAAACAATATAGAAAAGAAAACGATATGCGAAATGACAATCTTAGCCCTTCTCACTTTACCTTCCCTCCTCCCTCCTTCCCACGTTCATCGTAATTTCCTTTCCTCTGTCCTACTTGAAAACTAACCATGGTTTATTTTGTTTTTTGCTGCAGTAACTATACCATAATTGCTATTCGCATCCCCATATTTATTTTACTAAAAAGGCTTTTACTCTTTCCAAATTTGATATCTGATGCTTTTATTATCGATACCCATGAAAAGAAAAGAGTTTTAATACTTTTTTGCTCTTTTGATGATTAACGCTGACGGTACATTACTACATTTTGTTCAGCTTAAATGTTTTTACAGAAGAGAAAACCAAAGGTCCATAATACTGCCTCTTTTTTTGTGACATAACTATTTAGAAAGACAAAATTCCAAACAAAATATTATACTAAAAACTACTAGTATAATCCAGTAAATTAATTATGATGCTATTGATATGATATCTGACCACAATCATAACTCAACCATGTCAATCTTAAGGCATCATTTCAGTGGTGATTTTTCACTTTCATCGATGTTAAAATTAATATTTTTGTCATCCAGTCAGTTATCTTTACAAATACTTTATTGGATTGGCATTAAAGATATAATTTTTGTTGTCATTATTTAAGTTGGTACCTTAAAATAGATTTAGAGTCCATATATTTGACTAACGATTGTAGATAATTATTTTACCACTTTTCACTATTTAAGTAGTCAATTTATATTAACCGATGATGATATATGATTCTATATAATCGAAATTTACTGTTAATATCATTCATACCTAATGTTTATGGCTATTATAATTTGACTAACACCATTCAATATATCATGAATTTTAATTATCGTAGTTTGACTAACAATCTTCATTTGGTATTACTGTTATTCAAACAATTATGTTTAAAATGGTATTGTATTAAAATAAAGAATACTGAAAATTGAAGCGAGATGTTTTCAAAAGAACCTTAAGATTTTATAAATTATATTTTCTCTCTTCAAAACTTTCAACTTTCTTCAACACCATTTTTGTGCTTGCCGCCTTTTGGGTAGCTGGTGAAGCGAATGAAGTAAAATGAAATCTAACTGTAGAGCAAATATTAAACAATTGGGAACAAAAAGATTAAAGTTTTGTAACATCAAATTAAGTGTAATTTGCTGTAAAATTAATTTGAATGTATTTTAGTGAATAAATCATTCCACTTTATGCATTACATGTCATAAAAGAGTTGTGTTGTTTTACACTAATTAATAACTTGGCCTTTTTATAGCACTTATAGCCATCAAAATGTCAAATATGTTAATTTTATAATTATTAATTCACCAATGTTATTTTTTAAAAAATGTAATATTCATTTCTTAAATTTTTATGAGTATGTTACAAACTTTTTCCTAATACTTATCAACATATGAGACAGAAAGTAGCTCGTTCTCATTTTTTTTTTTTTTTTGATAAAGTAGTAGCTCGATCTCATCCCAAGTAAAGAGACAAAAAAATGTAATCTCTTTTTTTTTTTTTGGACGACATATGTAATCTCTATGTTGAAGGATTTTCCAAAGCTAAATTAGGTACTACTACGAGTGAGAATCGAGAATGTTGATGAAAATGTCTGACAATCATGTTTGTTTTAGTTACAGACGCGCGTATACTCATCTAGTAATATTTTAGTACTTTAAACTTGAAAGTATGGTAAAAATAATGTGATAAACAGTTAACTTTCTCATAATAATTTTTTGAAGTTTACACTTGTGCATATAGTTGTACAGGACAGATGTCATGCAGAGTTTTTGTTGTGTAGCCAGCAGGGTAGCACTAGTGTATGTAGTAGTATATACACCTACACGGCTTTATCAGACCAGTGACGTCATAAATGAATTTGTGCAACATAATGATTTCAAATAAAGGTCTTGGGGACTGTGATACGTGTTTTCGAGGTGGTTTTTCTTGGAAAGGTACCTAATATTTGTTCACCATCTTTGGAAAAAAACAATTAGCCCAGACGAAATTGGCAAGTCATATAGAATAAGGTTAATTTGGTTGAGTCACATATTTTTAGAGTCTCTGGGATTAAGAAAAAAAAGAAAAAAAATTCGAATTTATCTACGTGGCGTTAAAATTTCTCTGAACCGTCTCTCGCAGAACAAGTTTTGGAAACACCTCTAAAAATACTGTAGCCAACACGTGTCGCCTACACAATGCACCACCACGATTTTTCGCTCTTTTGATTATTTTTTTTCTTTTCTTTCTCTTCTCCGAAATCGTTTTCTCCGTCTTCAATCTCGATCTCAACTTCCGCTCGAAATCGTTCTTCTTCGATATCCGGATATTGTTCTCCTTCTTGTTCGACATTCTTCTTCTTCTTCTTCTCCTTATTCTCTTTTCTTTTTGTAGTGATGATTCCTTTGATGAGATGAAAAGGAGATTGAGGAGATGGAGGAAGAGGCTG